>JAGFPH010011531.1:15735-26895 GCA_018207615.1 Philaenus spumarius | reverse complement strand
AGGTGTATTTCTTTTACATATGTGTATGTTAGGACTGTTGAGTTTCATGTTTGTAGAGTGTTCGGTGAATCTAATATATTAATTAAAAAATAGGGACCTCTTCGTGGGACACCCGGTATATTCATCTGTGAAGGAAAATAGATTGGTTGTAACAAATTATTTGATAGTTTTTTAAATGTTGTTTCTCTTGAACTAATTGATTTTATATTTACTTAAACTAATAAAGATAGGAATAACAGCATATAGCAAAGGTAAGTAAAAATATTCATACAACTGCAGCACTGTGACACCTAAGCAGTGTGTCATCCGTTGACCTTATATAATACGTATATGTGATGTGTATTTAAAAATCTGAGCACTGCTCATTATCTGATAAAAGGGTTATTGTTGGCAGACGAGTACTACTACTCGTACGGTGAATTTCTAAGTGATCTAAGTTTGTAATGTGGTTTTGAATATGTATCATATTTTTTATGTGGCTTCCTTTCGTAGTAAAGTATGTAGGCATACTATATTTTGTTATTAAATTGTAGATATTAATTGTGCTTGTTTTGTTACATTTATTATTGTCATTTAAATTTAAAAAGAAGTACTTAATCTTAGAAATTTGCCAATGCACTATTAATGTTAAAAGTGTGTAAATAAAGTAATGCAATTTTGAGTATTTTATAGAATATTATTTTCTATAAATTTGTTTACTAAATTATTGATGAACGTGTTATTTTTAAAGCAGATTCATATTATGACTAGGGGCGGAAAATTTTCACTAGTCAAAGCTATCGATAGTTATCGATTGTCCGTTATAAAACCAGATCGATAAAATTCGATTTAAAAAATTCAATGAATAATACTTTTGTGGGCTTTAAAAGGCAAAATGAGTTTAAAGAATACTCTAATACACATATAATATATTATTATTTTATTCCATTAAACAGGAAATAAGAAGAAGAAAAACAGTGATCGAAACAAATAAATGTATCCATTATGGTACAAGCCATCATACCTGTGAACAATGTGAGTGAGTGTTATCTTTGATCTTCCCGACACAGATGAACACTATCAAATTATGATTATTCAATTCAAATTAAGTGATAGTTGTAGCTTTGGTAGCCTAATACTAATTGGTAGGTAATAGGACATCTAAAACATATGTCACACGTTTCAAAAAAATATGTATTCATCTCTTTTTTTAAGAAATACAATATTTAATATTACAAAATAAATAATATTAGAAACTATCGATAGCGTAACATAAAATATCAATGGCAAGTGATAATTTTTCGCCTCTAATTATGACTATTAGTTTTTGTCAAGGTTAAATAAATTTAATGAATTGGCAGGTTTAAACAAAAGATTAATTGTTAAGAGCAGTGGCTGTTTAATTATAATTAGTGTATTAAAATAGATGGGCCAAGTGAGCATTATTGGGAGATACTGGCTGAAAGACGAAGAGTAGCTTTGGATAAAACTTTGCGTGAGAATCAGGCTCTACACGAGAAGATAGAGTTGTTGGAAGCAGAGAACAGAGAGTACAAAAACTTGCTGAAAGAGTCACAAGACTTGGTGGAAGTATTGCAAGTATGTATTGAAGTTATTCATGAAAACTATGAAGTAACTCTCTTGTTTGTGATCTATAAAGTATATGCAGTTAGTTTATATTATAAACTACTATCATTTGAGCTTGAGAAACATAATTTTTACTTCCTTTTGTGCTGTATATTTGTGGGCAAACTACTATCATTTGAGCTTGAGAAACATGATTTTTACTTCCTTTAGAGCTATCTATTTGTGGGCAAACTTAAAAATGTATGCAGTAAGCAAAATTTAGGTTGCAGAAATTTGAGAGTTAAGAAAGATATTGATGTGTGATTGTTGTGCACTTTAACTCTTAATCATACTATCAGAAATGTTGTCTGCTTCGAACAATAATATATATCTCAAGCACTAAGCACTCCAATAATAATAACCAATACTAGATACTAGTTTTATAAATGCAGTAAATTCTCAATACATAATTGTCTCGGAGACTTCAAAGAGGATATCTGTAATTATCAAAATCATTAGTATAAAAACTGGAACTCAATCCCGTTCCGTCCAGTTTTGATAATATATTAAATGCAGTCCACCTCGTTAAAAAATCCTGAAACAGGGTACTTCTTTTGCTAAAATATGAAATGTAGCTAAATATGTCCTTTGATTTAGATGTTAGGTTTATCAGTGTTCTCAAAATACAAGTATATTTCTTTCACGTTTTTTATTACTTTCACAAAGTGGCAGGATGTTTGCATGCAAATGGAATTCCTGTTGCCAGTTCTACCATAAGTCAATTAATTGTTGAAAAACGCAAATAATAAACCATTGTACTCAAATCGTTAAATTTTAGCCGAGTTTAACAAGAAAGTTAGCTTGGCGTTAACAAACAGTTAACCCCATTATGATACAATTAACAAATACATTTGTTCTTTTAGTAGGTAGCAGAAATATATTTTTAATATTGTTAGTATATCACACTTATCTCAAAATATTACTACATATTTTCTTATTTTTTACTAGGAGGTACTTGCAGAAACAAATGACGAAGCTGAAGATGAAAATGAATCCAATCTGGATATTGTCATTCACAGACAATAATTTTTAATTCCTTCAATTATTTTAAGACTGAATACTGTTAAACAAAGTTTGCATTTTGGATATTTTCTACGGAGATTTTATTTTAATTAACAAAATCCATTTTGCTTTGTAATTTGTATGTTCCATGTAAAATTTCTGTTGGTTTATTTATTTGTAAAATACATCACTTTTAACTTGTACCATATTATTTTCTTTAACTTTGTACCTTGGAATCTATAAGATTCAGTTTAAACTATTCACTTTGTGTTTGGATTTACAAAAAATATACGAAGGTAGCCTATAAATTAAGTACTGCCATAGCTAAATCCAGTTTGGGGCAATCCCGTTTTTAGCAAAGAGTTCTGGCTTCTATCTTAGGTTTCAGGAAGGAGAAGTTCTGTATCACATCATCAAAATGTTAAAATAAAGATGACGCCTGTAATGCAAGGTTTGTTTTACGTTTTCGTGGAACCGCTAGTCATCAAGACATTCGGAGAATTTTAGAACTTCTTGTCTGTCTCCCAAAACACCATGTGAGAAAAAGATTTTTTTCCCTTTTGTTGATGTTTAGTTAAAGGTATACAAAATTGCAATGTACTAGCCTGCAGTTTGATTTTGTATTGATCTGTAAGTTATCTTTGACACTATCTACTTGTTTACAATTTTCAATACTTTTATTTCTCAGAAATAATTTTAAGAAGTGAACAGGAAACTTCTGGATAATAGGTGTGTATGAATTCGCTCTCAGTTCTTTTCAGCAACTGCAAGTAACAATTCTTTGACCTAAAGCGGCCCATACACTACACATGCATTGCATGCCGTGCTTGGCTTGGCACGCCGTGCGCCACACACTGAAAATTCAGTCTGCTCCGTGACGTGCTAGAAGTCGGTTGTCACTGTGATTGAGATGCCTATTTTAACGAAAAATAAAGCGTTAGCATTATTGTTGATTGGTGCGATTCATGAAGATAGCATAGTGAAGACGTTTCACTCTCAGCACGTGGCGCGGGACTGGCCCACACACTAGCAGGTTGGCACGGCGGCGGATGGCACGGCGTGCCGAAAATCAAACTCGTCTTGATTGCCATCGTGCCATGCATTGCACGGCGTGCTTAGCACGTAGAACTCCACACACTGGCAGGTTTCGTCCGTTTTTAGTGTATGGGTCGCTTAAGACAATCTGCTCCGTTCATATCCATGCTAATTTTCAAGCTCTTCATTAAAAGGTTGCTCCTACATGCGGTTCATTACATTACTAATTTCATTCTCCCCATACATTTTACAGAGTTATCAATGAATTTCAACTGTTCCTTGCATTAAGAAACAAATTGCATTTCACATGTGGTAGTCGTCTTTATTTTACAAACTTGTGTTATGATCTTGAGTAAAAACAATTTGAATGTCTTAAAATGATGTCCTCACATTACGGAATCAATACTCAGTTGTCATCACGACCGTTATGTTTCAACTGCAGTTTAAAAAAACACGATTTACTTTCTTTATATCCTTCATACTGCAATTAAACTTTAAGTATTTAATTTCATACTTGGTAGTTTATGTATTTGCTTGCATGCTTTAATAGTTACAATAGTAATACAGCACTTCAAATTAAGAAACTTTTTGGAGCTATGAGAATGGCAGTTTCATTCAGAAGAATATCCTAATAATGTGGTTGGAAACAGACTGTTACCAACTTGAATATTTTTCTCTTCTCAAGATATTTAGCCTGAGCTTTGGTCTGCATTAAGTAGTGGATCCACTCCCAGTAATGGATTGTATAATAAATTCTTATAAACTTCAACTAATAAAGAACCAATAGCTAGTGTAACCATTCACTCCTTTGATGTTGTCTAGATAATCTTCAATAATCTGGCATTCCATTGTACTATTGTGATGTTTTTATTAGATTTATTACACATATTCGCTGTATTTTGCAGTTTCACCCCTTTTATATTTCTTTCTCTCCATGCTGTTCTAATAAAAATGTGCTTTTTCTTATCTTTCTTCTGCAGCTGTTCAAGCAGGTTATATGCAAAGCACCATAGTTTAAACCTCTTATTCCTACCAACACACCTCTCTCATAACAACTTAACAATGTGATAACTCAACAATTTCACAACCAAGTCATTGGTTTTATCCAGAGATTCTGTAAAATATTATTTTCTAATGGGTAGTGTGTTCTTGTTTCGCTAATGGTTAAACTTGTAAACCCTGATAAGAGCTGTTCTTTAAATTACTTTTCATATTTTGTATATTACTTTTGCTTGAAAAGCTAATGCTGGCACCAGCAGAAGTGTGTATTAAATAAAATACGATTTATTAAATTTATTTTGAGGAGGAATGTTTTATTCAAATTTGTTGTGGTTAGGATCAATGTAGGCCTACATACTTGTTGAGATTGTTATTTAAGTAACTTTTACTTAAGTTCTTTTTATAATATAAACTTCATCTTGGCAAAAGGTTTAATTAATATTGTAAGCATTCTTTCAGTTTAGCTCTTGAAAGTGTTGAGTAAGTTGTAACTCTTATTTTAGTCTAATTCTCCAGAACGCCCTTAAAATGTCAGCTACTTCTTTGGTCCCTTAAAAATGGAGCTGACAAGCCCTTACTATGACATATTCTGTTCTGGATATATAGTTTGCAAAACCCTTCACAAAATGTCAACAAATATTCATCCTAATAAAATTTGTTTAACTTTATCATCAAATATAAGAATATTAAATGTGCTTGCTAATAATTTAGATTAAATTTTATTTGGACATACATAATGTTCATACACTTAATGCAGTTCAAGTTCCTGAAACAAAAATATTTATGCTTTTAACTTTATCAGTGACTGTAGCAAAGATCATTCTCTCAAATACAGCAAGAAATATTGGGCGTTCTAAGAACTGGCTATCAACTATGAAAAAGCTTTTGCCTTGGACAAGAGATAACTATAAAAAGGTATTTCTATTAAATTAGATTTTCCTGGGGTGAACTCCTGCTTGTAGAAGGTTTCCTACACGTCAACCTTTGGTTTATTGTGCCCCCTGTGTCCCGCGCTTAGTACGTTAGAAGCCTGTATCCCTTGTGAGGTCCAGGATTTTTTCTACCAAGTACGTGTCTTCTTCGTCCCCTGGTTGCTGGATTCCAAAGAGCCCCCTCCTTAAGCACTCCAGGATCTCGCACTCAAATATAACGTGCCTTGCTGACTGTTCTGCCTGATCACAAAGTCGACAGTGTTGGTTGCCTTCAAGGATTCCCACTGTTGCCAGGTGTTTCCTGAACTGACCATGTCCAGTAATGAGTGCTACAGCTTTTTTTGCGCTGTAGTCGGTTTATTTCTGTTAACTTCAGAGCGGTTTCAAGATTTAAATTCCATAAAATGTTTATTTAGTTTTTTTTTATGTCTTTGAACTGATCTATGTACATATTTACTTTAGTTTTTAATACTTCTTTGGGCGCGTTGGGAGCTACCCAACATAGCTATGTTGGAAGTGGTTGGATGGGTATGAAACTCCGGCTTAGAGTCATGTCACGCTGTACTCAACAATGTATGTGTACCTCAACTGATGCAAAGCAGAAGAGATAAAGTTGCCCGTGCAACGCCAGATAAGTATGTGTATAGTACCTATCAGCGACCACTGAATTAAATTTTTTTTTTTTTTTTTTTTTTTTTTTAACGTCCTGCTGTTTTGCACTTAAGGCTAATGAAGACGGGACCTACAGTTTTACGTGGAATCCGAACCACGACCACTGAATTAAATAGACTGGTCATGCCGTAAGCCTGTACATTGTGGGAATTGAAGCTAGGTCGGCCATCTTGTGTAAGGATAGAAACGTCGAGCGGGCCTAGAGAGGAGTGAAATTTTCAGTGCGCCCTATTCATTTACACCGTGGTTTCAATAGCTGAAAATGCACGAAAATCCTTGAAATTTTAAAAACTTACAGTTTAATAGTGTGGGACAGCGTGGTTTGGCACTTTAAAAATCGAATCAAGTCCAAACTTTTTTATACCTTTTAATTCGTGACATTAAAAAGTTGCATTGCGAGAAAAATTTTTGTTTTTAGGGCAGGTGCTTCATGTAAGCGAGAGAAATGTAGTATTTTTTTGACAAAATTAGCTATTGTAGTTTCTATCATACAACAGTTAAAACACGAGCTTCGTTTCGCGGGTAATGTGGCAACATGTACAGGCGGCCGGCGGCTCGCATCCACCATATTGTGTGAGTATTTGACTCTAAAACTGGCTTCACTTTTGCGTTCGACTTGTCCGGTCTATTTAATTCTGTGGTCGATGGTATCTATGGATATGTACAATTTGTAGCACAGTGTACAAATATCATGCCAAGATGCTCGTTATAAATTTGTGTTTTTGTACATGTTATAATAATATTAATATTTTCATATACCGTACTTTTTGTGTATTGTAAGTGTGTGAATATTCAAAATAATTTGCAACTTAAAAATATGAGTATAATTTTAAAATGTATTTAATTTTTTTACGATTCAGCATTTATCAGCCAATAATTCTCGAAAATTTATGTCAAAGAAGAATTAACTTCTGTCGGCCAGTCCTGTTCGGAGTGCTTATGTTGGTTTTATTTTACAAGTTTTTTCTTAGTGTTGCTTTTATCGTTTACATGGAGTTATTTGAAAATATATCAGATTATTCCCTCCAATTTAGCATTTATTTGTATTTTGTTTGACCTTTACACAAACAGCCGCTTAGATTTTTGGCAGTGGGGCCCAGAATTTGTAGCACTGGCCATGCTTATTTGTAAATGATGATAATACTGTATTAAAATACCAGTTAAAGGAATCAAATATCAATATTAAAGCTAAAAAGATCATAGTTTTATATTCATGTGTTTAGAGTAAAATGACTTGCACATTTTATAAGGATTTGAAATAAGCATAGGCCTAAACACTGAAATTATATTTAAACAAAATTTACTTCATTATTTTGTTATAAAAGTAGGACTGTTTAAAAACACTTACACATACGATACAAATATCAAAATAAAGAAAACACATTAAAATTTTCTTATAAATAAATTACAACATTGCAAAATAGTATTTATAACTCATTAGTTGAACAATAATTGGTGTTATTACTTGAATTAATTATCACACTTTTTGTAAAAAACCTATTCACAAAGACTTTATTATTATTTTTAACAAATGTATACGAAGCATTGGTTATAAAATTAATTGCAGTAACCTAATTTGTTTCTAAAAATACAATGTTTTTACTTTTTTATTTGCGATTTATTATACATAAACACAATTATTGCTTAAGTAAAATGGGTATTAAAAATATATAATACGAGACTATGGTTTAGGTATACAGAAAGCAATGACTTTACATAACTATATATAGATATATATTTATATAAAGTAAAACAAAATAAATACAAAAACAGATTTGAGCTTAAATGTTAGCACAACAACAAATACAACAAAAATATTATTTTACACAGGATTAAATTTTATGTAAGCAGACATTTGCTTTTCTGATAGGAACTCATATTATCTCTTACAAAATGCTAAATCCAACTGATTAGTAGAAAGTTATGATTCTTGGACAAAATGCAAGCACGTTATTTATCAAAGCCAAATGGAAGCTTCACCCATATCCCACATAATGCGCTGTCATTGGTAAATATGTCCTTCTCCTTCATTGGTAGGTTTGAGATCCGACATCAGTCTGAAAATATCCTTCATTCTCGACTCTTCGTAGATTCTTCACTTTGACTAGTGTAAGATTTCTTCTTACTCCTGTAAACAAAGTAAAAGTAAGTATAGTGTTGTCTTAGCCTTACATAGAACATAAAAACGATAAAATAATCTTCTTTTGAACTTTATTAAAAAAATTAAAAGTTCCCACGTTTAAGAAGAACACTATTGTTTATTTTTTTTGAAACATGCTATTGTTACAAACACATTTAAAAAATTTAATTGTACTCATTCAATAATTTGGGTTTGTATTTTTCTCCCTTTAAATTAATTTTTTTTTAAAAATGAAACGTAAATCAAATTTTGTTTATAATTTTTTTCAAAATATTGCTGATCATGAGAGTTATTAAATTCTAATAGGTAATAAATTTCTTAAAATATTCAGAAAGAGCATGAAAAAACAAAGTTTTTTTCAAAATCTTTCTATAACTAAAAATTTTTTCCGGCCAAATTGTTCTGAATTTTAAAATTTATGTCAGTTAAATTAATGAAAATGAATTGCCACCTTCCTAACCGAGCGATTGTAGTTTTTAAGTAAATAAATTCATCTGATTATAATGAATTTTTCATCAAGTGATATCAAATTTGAAATTCTTCAGAATTAATAAAAATTTTGACACATTTTGTTATTAGTTATACAAGTTAATAATGGACTGAACTAAAACAATGGATATTAGTAATGGTTATTTTGTATTTATTTTAGGCAATTTCCTTTAACTGTTGTTTTGATTTCAGAGTGTATTGTTTATCAAGTTGTATAATTTACAAAATTAAATTTGAAAATAAATTATATTTTAGTAAACTATTGTATTTCTTTTTTCTTTCAATCGGACTGAAAGAAAAATCCACACAGTTGTTAAGTGCAAAATAAGCTTATTTTTAGTAAATTACAACACATGTCACTTCACTATTACTAAAAGGGAATTTTCATACAATTCTTTCAGGTGAAAATTACAATCTTTCTGGTTAATACTACAGTCTTTCAAAAAAGTAAGAAAAGTTTAAGGCAGGTAAAATTAGATAATTTATTTGCATAAAATAACCCACAAGCATGAGATAGAAAGTGCAAGAAATTGAAAGAAATGTGATTTGCAGATATACTTGAAGTACCGGTACTCGTTAGTAGAGTACAAGAGGTTATTGTCAGACACACGGACATTGGGGGCGGGGCCTTGAGCGAGCCGGTACGTACGAGACGTTGGAAGGTTGTAAACTTGAAGACACTGTCAGGGATCTCCTTTCTGCCCGTTCACACTTCATTGGTCCTGCAGAGCCTGAAACAAAGAATTTTACTTCAGCTTATATTAACATTTTTACTAATGTTTAGGAGTGACAATATGATTATAGTCTTTTGAAGATCTACAATATTGGCAACAATAAGACTTTCATGTTTTTGTAATCAATAGATCAATAAATAAATATTTTCTCAAATTAGATTTTATAGTATTCAAGGAATGTTTCTCTTGGCTAAAAGAGATTTTACAATTTCTAGTCCATTCAAAATGCGGGAGGACATTGTTCAATTAATGTCACGTATAGAGACTATTTTCATCATACTTTCTTTGGGTAGCTGATTTGGAAAGTCGGGGTCCTAAAACCCCAAAGTTTTGGCATCGCCCCAAAAAATTAAAAAACCACCCCTTTTACAACATAGAGTTTTATTATAAATGGGTGTTCTAATACATTTCTTAACTAATAATTTAAAGATAGTTTTTATAATTGTCATTTAAAGTAATAAATTATATTTTCGAGATTTATACGTATTTTCAGGAAGCTTGGTATAAACATTCCAAAGCATTAGCTTGGGAAGCATTAGTTGGAAGCTAGTTAAATTATTTAAAATTTAAAACTCGTTAAACAATACCAAACTCAACTGAATTGAAATAATTTGTTTTTTATTTTCACTTCCCATGTCTGGAAACTGAATAATTTTTTTCTAGTTCTTTTCTGATTTTTAGTTACATTACAAAATCTTTTCAGGAAATGTTTCAAAGATTTAATAACCTAAATAATTATGAATACATCATAAATCTTACCCGTGATTGGTCGTAAATGGTTCGGCAATTTTTCCTCAACTTTTCTTCTGCTTACAACTTGCTTTTTGCTGCTCGTTTTATCACTGTTAGCAATACTTCGTTGCACTCTATAAACACAATATTTAAATCTGTAATTCAGCCTTTAAATTTAGTTCACCCATTTCTCACGCTTATTGAATTATGTTATGCTAAGTAGTTAAGTTTTTTGCATAAAAAAATCTAAATATGTTCATTTATGCTGTTGAATAAACTTAATGTCAGCATTTATTCAACCACTTGGAAATATTCCGAAAACTTTTGAAAACCTGATCTACTTGGTTTCCTGTACATCTTATTATTATTATTCTTATACTTGAGCAATATAAATTGTTTACATACTAAAGTATTTTTCATTTCAAACGACTGAAGAAAATACAGTGACATTTTCAAATTAAAGTAATTATAGCTACCAGTTAAAATTATAATTATTCTTACAACTGATTAACAACTATTATCTTTAAGTGAATATTTTGAATATAAATCAGCAGTCAATTTCTTAAAATGGTAAGAAATCAGTTAGCCTCTCTTTATCGGTTGAAACCGTGTTATGTGTTAAAAACCATGCAAATGTTTTATTATTAGCAGTAAATAGATTGGACTTGAAAATATAACATATTGTGTTGTTTAGTTTTAACTTAGTAATTGATTATTTTATTAGTTTGTTTTAGATTTTATTTTAACTTCAGAGTTTTCTTTTAGTTATTCTACTATAATTCATCTTCCAAATAGATCAACAAAACACAATATACGGTAC
>JAGFPH010011531.1:0-11757 GCA_018207615.1 Philaenus spumarius | reverse complement strand
TATATACTTAAAAGGTTCTAAGTCTTTTATTCATCCACAACACTACAGTAACAAAGGAAGACAGTTAAATATAATGGAAAACATGGAAATTTTAAAACTAAAAATGAACGGAGAAAATCTGTGGTCTCTGGGTAAAAGGGGATAAGTCCTATTTTTGGGTAAAATGAGTTAAGTATACTGGTATGTTGCCCGTGCTCCAATCTACGTTTGGGTATAATGAGATAAGTCATAAGACCAATATTTCAGGTTATATTGAAGTGTGTATAACGAGATAGTTCAGTTAAGTGAAACTTATATTTGAGTAAAATGAGATAAGTTACATAACCCCTTTTACTCACTGGCCTGGCACTGAGATCATGTTTGGGTAAAAAGGGACAAGTCATCGTAACTCCTTTTACACAATTCAACAGCTGACACATACTGACTTATTTCCCAGCTGACTGTGCAGTTGCTGTACAGATTGTTGATTGTTGTACCTGTGGTTTACCTAAAAAATAAACATTGCTGTGTTTTGGAGTATTAAGTTTATCAATATTTAATTATTGAAAATGTTTAAAAAGAGAACTCTGGCTATTATTAACATGTGTGATCAAGAAATGAATAAGGCTGATGAATCCAGTTCTACAATATCAAAAGGTGAGTTACCTAATAAATCCTAGCCTATTTTTACCTAACCTAATTTTTAAAGTTGTGATGTCAATAAAGGTAGTAGTTCCAGCACTAAAAAAGTTATTTCAATATCAAATTATAATTGAATTGATTTGATTTTCATGTTTATGAATTTTAAAACTATTTAGGTCTAATTTATTTAATTCATTTTTTTAAATAATGCAGGTTTACATAGGCCTACTATTGACACAAAGTAAGTTAGGCCTAGACTAGCCCCAGAAATAATATTTTTAATTTAATGCTGGCAATTTTCCCAAAGTAAGCTTTTTTGTTCCTTAAAAAGCCTGATTAACTCAAACTTTATAGAACAAGAAGAGTCTTTTATATAGACTACAAGCTTTAAAAAGCCATATAAAATTTAAATTTCACATCTAAACCACTAGGCGAGAGAGTCGCTATATTATTGATTTGGTTTCAAGTGATATTTTTGTTTATGGATTGTAGATGATTAATCCCAATAATTTGCTAAACAAATTCCTTTTTGTGAAAATAGCTTATGAGCATAAACAGTGTAACTGTTGCAGGTCTACAACCTATATACAACCTATAATTATTCAATAAGTTGGTCACGTCATTACATTACCCAAAATGTGTTTAGGAATAGTATGCTAGACGGGTACTTAACAGGAACTGTAGTTTATTTAATTTGGAACCCAGTTGCAAGTTCATGACAGATTTGACGATTTTTTAATGATAACATTAGAGTAGCTTAAGTCAGATTATTTTGATATTTAAGTAAAGAAGTTTAATTTTTTCAGATCCTCAAGAATTTAGTCCTAGGCCTAATCCTGGGAATTCTTTTTATACAGACAGACCTGCTTTCCATAGTCCGCTCACCAATGGTTTATTTGCTGGCCAAAGAGACGATGAGGAAGGTTCAGATTGTGCTCCCAATATACAAGAAATTAGAAGCAATAATTTGAATAAAGGTATGTTTCTTTAACACTCTCAATTCTAGTACACTAATAAGTGTTTCCGTGTGTTAGTGGCAACACTAGTTATAGTGCTGGACATTTTTTCTCAGTATAACTACCTTATACCTTTAGTTTAATGCCAATTTTATTTACAGGTTTTGATATATCAATTCACACAGACTTCTGGTTGGATTCAGATGAAGATCCTCTCTATGAACCTAGTTGTAGCAGCCCTTCTGATTCGGAGTATGATTTTACACCAAAAAGAAAAAAGTCTAGGAAAGCTGAAGAAAAAAAGAACCATGCAGAAAACATCCCTTTGGCAAGTGTTAGGCCTGCTTTATCAGACACTGAAGTTACCACCACTACTAGTACACACCTGGACAAATTTATCGTGAAGAAAACAACATTGATTGTAGGCCTATACCATATAAGATAAGTAAAAAGAGGAAGAGTGTGAAAGGAAGATCAAGAGAAGTGAGGATGTCAAGAAAGGAGAAAAGAAATACTGGAAAAGAATACAAAACTGAGAGTGGAAAGGTAGTGATAGCTAAAAAGTGGACAGCCCTGCAAAATTGTAGGCGTAAATGTAAGGAAAGTTTGAATGATGAGGATACCAAAAGATTGTTCGATGAGTTTTGGAATATTGGGGATTATTCAAAAAGAGTATTGTATTTATCAAGTTTGATAACTATGCATGATAAAATGTACGAGAAGAAAAAAGTTGGAGACAAAAATAAACAAAAAAACAGGTTAGTTACTCACGCTTACCATCTTAAGATCAATGGAGTATTAATTCAAATTTGCAAAGGGTGTTTCATTAAAATTTTTGATATCTCCAATAAATTCATAGAGGTTGTGTGTGCGAAGGCAAACAAAAATTTATCTGGGGTAACTGAAAATGATTGTAGAGGAAAACAAAAGCCTTCTAATGCGATACCAGAAAATGTAATTGAGAATGCAAGGGATCACATTTTGTCAATACCTTCATATGAAAGTCACTACTCGCGAAGACACACGGAGAAGCGGTATCTACCTTCTCATTACACCTTGGCTCAAATGTATCGTGAATACAAGGAAAAACATGGAACCCAACAGTATGTTAGTATCACTGTATATTCTAATATATTTCACAGTTTAAACCTTGCAATAAAGTCACCAAAAAATGATACTTGTTCGACATGTGACACCCTCGCCATGAAAATTAAACAAAGTCTAGGAGAAGAAAAAATTTAAGCCGAGACAGCTTTGTTAAAACATCATGAATTAGATGACAGTGCGTACAAATCAAAGGATGTAGATAAAGAAGAAGCCAAGGTTGAAGCAAATAAAACTACTCTAACTTTCGATTTGCAACAATGTCTTCCAACTCCTAGCCTCACCACTTCTGTGGTTTTCTACAAAAGACAACTGTGGACTTTCAATTTAACTATTCACGACAGTAAGGACAATGAAGCCCACTGCTACATGTGAAGTGAGGTAGATGGTGGTAGAGGGTCCAATCAGATTGCCTCTTGTATTGCGAAACATTTGACGACTAAAATCCCTCCACTAACAACGCATGTAATTTTGTATTCTGATACGTGTGGGGGTCAAAATAAGAACTCGGCGGTATTGGCAATGTGTATGTCTGTATTAAAAAACCACGAATCTCTTGAAACAATTGACCACAAATTTCTTGTGCCTGGACATACACACATGGAATGCGATGCGTATCATGCTCTCATCGAGAGAAAAAAGAAGAAGAGTAAAATAGAAGTGTACCACCCACATGACTGGATGCAATTAGTTCGTCAGTGTGGGGAAGCAAAAAAAATGAAAGTTACAGAAATGGACAAAAATAGTTTCTTTGAGTATGGAAACTTGATTGACAAAAATAAAAAAAACCCAAAAACTCCTCTAAGGATGCCAACAAGAAATGGAAAAATTTTCAACGATGAGGGTGAAAGGTTCTTTTGGCGAGAAGTTAGATGGCTTCGATTCCAAAAAAAATCTGCTCAAGTGCTTTATAAAACAAGTTTTGAAGCAAATGAGCCATTTAAATCATTTCTGTTTTGAAAAGAGGCCATGGTAAAAACAGACTTATACCACAACAGTCATACAAAGGCAGACTTCCAATAACACAGCTAAAGAAGAAAGATCTGGTTAGTTTGCTGCATCTGATTCCATCGGTATTTCATGACTTCTACATGAACTTACCAACCACAAACGCTCCAGATTTTCTTCCAGACATAGATGAAATTGTGGATGAAGTGGAAGAAGTTGAAGTAGACAAATAACTTGAAATGTATTCTGTTTTGATTCTTAAGTTTAAAAATTTGGTTTGAAAACTACTTCAAGGTTCATAAATAAAACTTAAGTTGATATATAAATTTGCATTTTAAACCTTAACAACAACAGAAATAATATTAAGTGTTTTGTGAAAAGGGGGATAAGTAGGGAAACTGTAGTGTAAAAGGGGATAAGTTCGCTATATATATATATTAAAAAATTTATATTTCCACACCAGTTTTAATATTTACATTTGAAGTAATTAAATGAATTCAATACTATTCAGCCTAACCCCAAAAAAAATTAAAAGCAATGAAATGACGTGTGCTGATTTACAAGTAATTGTCAAATTTTCTTTTTATGTTTTCCGTAACTTTGCAAAACATGACTTATCCCATTTTACCCGAAGACCACAGAAATATTATTAATGAACAAATTAACAGTTAATTAGAAATAACTTTCCAAACTCTAAAATTGTTGAAAATATAAAAGAGTAGATTTATTAAATAACGTGTTACATAACGTGTTGCATAACATATTACATAAAAGATTACATATGAAGCAGCACCGGTAGTAGGAGGAGAGGCGTGGCTAACTATATCTAGACGATTCCATAACGGATGAATCCAGTACTGAAATAGGTCTCGATAATGGAGGAACTCCGAAACGCGTTGACAAACTTAAGTGAAAGTGTTACGTTAGGATTGGCAGAAAATTGTACTAAAACTTATTTCATGGATCCTAGCAGATATAATTTGTATAATAAATTTATATCATACTTTTATGAAAACAATAAAACGATTTTTGAAAATGTATTCAGCAATTAACATCCGCATATGACAGTACCTACAGTAGAACTCCAATTATCCGGACTCCAATTATCCGGATCGCCAATTATCCGGATCAGATTTGAATAAGAACATGGTCAAACGGATGCGAGACTTGGCGGCGCGGAATCGATTTAAGGTAGCAAAACAGCTGACTCTATCTGGTATATTAAAAAAATTATGTATTTTACAGTGATTTAGTATTTTTTGTAATATTACGTAATGTAAACATTGTCATTGATATTGTTTTTTCATAATAAATACAGTAAATGTTCTCTATTGTGTTTTGTTTACGGTTTTCTCCTAAAAACGGCCTTTTTTCGAGAAAAATCCAATTATCCGGATTTTTGATTATCCGGATCGGGTCCGGTCCCAATTAATCCGGATAATTGGAGTTCTTCTGTACTTCAAAATGATACCAAATTTTTAAATTTATTCCACAAATTAACGGAAAAAAATGACTTATTCTGTAGCATTGCTCTTGTTGGGAATCTGATTCAAAATATGGCGACAGGGTAGTGCCCCCTTAAATGTTGAATACTTGTAAACATACTGTGACTAAATACTATAGGTTAGAACCTTTAAGGTTTTTTTTAATAATTATTCTTGCATTCCTGTTGCCATAGGTTAGCCTAGGATCGAATAGTAAACTTGCGCCATTTATTTTATTTAACTTACTGTCCAAAAATATATAAAATATGAAGGTTGAAGCTGTATTTTCTATTACATCTAACGAATTAATAGTAATTAAATCATTGCCTACTGCAATATACTCTCACTAATCCGTGGACTAAATGGGACCACCAAAAGTCCAGATTAAAATGGAATTGGGGTGCAAATTTACTATTCGACCCTAGGCTAATCTATGACAACAGAAATGCAAGAATAATAAAAAAAAATAGTCTAAAGATTCTAACCTATAGTATTTAGTCACAGTATGTTTACCTGTATTCAACATTTAACAGTAGAATGTAAAACAACGTCGTTGTCTGCAAAAATATCAGCTTAGTGATAAGCAAATAGTATATTTGAACGCCGGAATTGGTACTAAAATGATGTCTAGGCCCTATGCTAAAATATAAGTTTTAGATGGATTAATCTTTGAAAATCAATGTTTTTTTCTTTGTAAAATAGCTTACATTTTTTCTACAGCTTAATTTTAGTTGTATTTTACTAAACTCTATTCATAGT
Organism: Philaenus spumarius; assembly: GCA_018207615.1. Lineage (NCBI taxonomy): Eukaryota > Metazoa > Arthropoda > Insecta > Hemiptera > Aphrophoridae > Philaenus > Philaenus spumarius. The sequence goes on along the minus strand of JAGFPH010011531.1, from coordinate 5,885 downwards.
GCTAAATTTAACCTAAGAACTGATATAGTATTAAAATATTAAACAAGTTTGTGAATAAAAAAATTATTGATTGTAGGCAGCTACAATGCAAAAATCATATATAATACAGTAAGGATCAGTACACATTAGGATGCCATACTAATGTGAATTAAAAAGGAAAGAAATATTAAATTTTGAACAACACTAACAAAATAAAATTTCATTGTTTTTCACAAAGTTTGGAGTTTTTCTTCCATTGTCACATTCACTTTCTTACATTTAGTGGCCATTTCCACACACAAACACTCTCACTGAACGGTATGCAAAACCAACAAGACAAGCGATTAATATGGTACAAGTTTATTTTGTAAGTTTCAACTGACAACTAAAGCAAAGGAAATAAAATAATAGAGACTTTCTAAAAACAGTGTTAGGGAGTGAGTCAATTCCTGGAAAAAAGGATGTGTTCGTCAATTTTTTTGTCTGCATTTTTTAATTGTAGCCAACTGAGGTTGTCAAACACTCTCATTGAATTAATTATTTTTGTTCTAAAATTGTCACTAAAATTAATTACGTAGTAAAATCTTTTTTTATCCTTTACTTAGGCCTAAGTTAATACCGGATGCTCGCACTAGCGAGGTTCGGATAAGCGGGACTCTACTGTAGCCTATATTTTGTATGGACAGTGATTGCTTACAAATCTATAATTCTGTTGTTATGTTTAAAAAATTTAGCAATTTTTTCATTTTGAAGGAAACAATGAAAGTGGCAAGAAAAACTCTTCACCCCTTACAAGAAGCCGCTGGGGACAAAGAAAATCTTGTTGGAGCTGGAAGGGCTTTACGAAGTTCTAGTAGCAAGGACGGACCGAATAAAGCAATGAGGTTGGTTTATGTTTTGATTTTAAATATTATACAGTAGAACCTCGATTATCAGAGGTAATTGGGACCTGTCAGACCTAGGAAAACCAAAAACTCGGATAATACGGTAGGCCGCGAGAAAACCATTGAGATGCGAGTTCCCGTGTCATATACCGTTATAGGCTGATTTGGAGCCATACTTACTTCAAAATCTATTTTATTTAGCTTTAAATAATGTAGTTAAATACAAACGAAGAAGGTTTGATAATGCACTTTAAAATGAAAGAAATTTGATACTGTAAAGAACTGTAGGCTAGTAAAAACCATAAAAATAATGCCTCTGAATTTTTTTCATGCCTTTGAAGTTTTTATATGCTTTCTTTTTTTTATTGACTGCCTAACCTCTTCTTTATTTAAATATCGTTAAGATACCCACTTTCCAATTTCCGATCGATTTTGTCTCCAATCTCGGACAGTCACTTTCTCAACACCTAAATCACTTGCCACTTTTCTTATTGAATCATCTCCATCTAATCATTTAATTGCTTCGTACTTTTGATTTATAGATAAAGCAACACGCTTTTGCTTTCCACTCAAATGACACTAATTCATAAAGTGTAACACCAACACCGACTAAAAACAAAATACAGTAGCAGGGGGAACAACTCGTAGGAAAGGATGGTGAGTCCTAAATACGATGCCGCAAGGAGGGGAGTGTAAGTAGGCCCAAGACCGCTTAAGGTCACCATACTATTGCGTTCGATAAGGAGCGGACTTTGGCAGAAACTTCAAACCAATTAAGAATTGCAGTAAAGGCAAATTTATGAAGTCCGTAGAAGAATTTGAAATCTCCAAGGCCTTTACAATATTAAACTCAAATATAATTAACACCGATTATTAAACGACCACCTGAACTTTGATTCGAACACCCTGTATGACGCAGCGATATCAATGCAGAATGTCTGCGGCATATTGTAGTTTTGTGTGTGCTGATTTATAACGGACAACCAGTCTATATCTGGAAGTCGTAAGATATGCATCTACATACACTGTGTTTTTAAATGTGATGATTAATCCGGTAATCGATACAATAATTCGATTCTTGGGGATACGGCCAGTAAAAAGTTATACGATAACGGTGCCAGAATAGTTGCAGCTTAGCTGGGATCGTTCCAGGGGTCTAAGTGATTTAACAACGGTGTCTATCAAGTAGATGGTTTTGTGGTAGGTGTGTAGAGAGTGCGTGTGTAGGTGTTGGTTGGTGTAAGGCTCAGTTAGTTGTATTTAGTCGACAAGGACTAATACAGACTTATTTTCATCATCGCCTTTTTTGGTGTTGTTTTCCCTAAACGTCGTAGCTGGGGAGGGTTGAGCTTACCGGATCGGATAGGAAATAATAGAATATCGATGGTTCGGCTTGACAGAAAACTATTTAATTGTTAGAAATATCTACTTACAACTACTTAGTTTAGGCCTACGAACCGTATTTCAAATGCAGTTCAAGGTAGGCTGAATTTAGTGTCGGTTTAGAAAAATATTTAAATAGATCGTTCGATGCAAGCTTACGAACCGTCTTTCGAATTCAGTTCAAGGTAAGCTAGGTTTCGAATCGATCTATAGAAATATTTAGTTTAGGCCTACGAACCGTCTTTCGAATGCAGTTCAAGGTAGGCTAAGTTTAGTGTCGGTTTAGAAAAATATTTAAATAGAACGTTCGATGCAAGCTTACGAACCGTCTTTCGAATTCAGTTCAAGGTAAGCTAGGTTTCGAATCGATCTAAAGAAATATTTAGTTTAGGCCTACGAACCGTCTTTCGAATGCAGTTCAAGGTAGGCTAAGTTTAGTGTCGGTTTAGAAAAATATTTAAATAGAACGTTCGATGCAAGCTTACGAACCGTCTTTCGAATTCAGTTCAAGGTAAGCTAGGTTTCGAATCGATCTATAGAAATATTTAGTTTAGGCCTACGAACCGTCTTTCGAATGCAGTTCAAGGTAGGCTAAGTTTAGGGTCGGTTTAGAAAAATATTTAAATAGAAAGTTCGATGCAAGCTTACGAACCGTCTTTCGAATTCAGTTTAAGGTAAGCTAGGTTTCGAATCGATCTAAAGAAATATTTAGTTTAGGCCTACGAACCGTCTTTCGAATGCAGTTCAAGATAGGCTAAGTTTAGTGTTGGTTTAGAAAAATATTTAGTTTATTTATCTAAACTATTTTTAATTCAAAGTATTTTATTTTAAAATATTTAATTACAAATAATCTCTTTCGTAAACGCTAAAATATATACCAATAAATAGTATATAGCCCTATAAATAGTTAGTACACTGTAATAATAACTAGGTATAACTACACAATCATGCCAAAGCGTGCAAGTATCGGCAAGCAGTAGCAAGTAGTGTAACGAAATGAAAAATTTTCTAAGTGTTTAGTATAGTAAATTATTATAAGGTTTATCGCACCGTGTGCTTAGCTTAGAGACTAAAGAAGGTCTTACCTGTTCAAGAGTCGGTGAGAGACAGACCTGTATTCTGGTTGCAGTGACCTCCTTAGCTCGGTAAGTCGTCTGCACATGCATTAAGAGTGGGGATTTCCCTTTCTCCCGCACCGCAGGGAAATTTCTTAGACTCTCGCATCAAACGTATAGGCCGGGGAATTTCGGTTTCCCTTGTACTTGGCCTTTGTTTAAAAAAAAAATCACCGGTAAAAAATGTACCGTTACAATTTGTGTCTGTGTAATTAGCCTAACGTTTTGACGACCTCCATGCATAGAGGGATTTTCCGAGGATGAGATAAATATCTCGAAACGCGTCAAAAGTTTTACAAAAGAGGTTCACTGACGATAAAAGGTATTGTACTTTATTATATATATTAGTGCAATACACTGTACATATACACTGTAGGATATATTAATGTGATCTGGATACCATAAAAATTAATTCATTATATATATTTGTAAGTTAACAAAATCGATTTTGACAAAAGTTTTTTTTAAATTTGTCTCGGTTAATACGGAAACTCAGATAACCGAGGTTTTACCTTATATGTAAATCGACAAATTACAGTACTTTAGGATCTGGAAAAAAACTCTGTGGCTATAGAAGCTCTTGCCAAGTCTTTAATCTAGAAGTGTTATTTAGGCCTAATCATCTTCAGATATTTTCAAATTCAATCCATTCTGCAGTTGTCCTCCTTATTTCTCTTGGGCGTACCTGTGCGTAGAAACCAAACTAGTTTGTTTGTTTGTTTGTTTGTTTCTTATGGCGACTTCTCGGATTTTATTCCATCAGTCTTCTGGCGTCCCAATATAGCTTGTGTACATTCTTTGATCTTCTTTGATCTGCGTCAAGCTTACAGCATACCATCAGATGGTCCTTATTCATTATAGAGTTCGTGTCGTGGCACAGGGTACATTCATCAGAGGGCAGAATCTTCATTCTGTGCAAATGAGCTGCCAAGCAGTCATGTCCCGTATTTAGGCGGAATACTGCCACTGCCTCTCTTCTTGGTTTACACCTATTCTTCTCCCAGGTCTTCTCTATATCTTGCCAAACCTTTCCCTCCGAGATGATTTTCGTCCTCTGGTAGAACTCGCTGGTTGTTTCCTTCTTAATCATATTTTTGGCCGTCAGAGTGTTCAGAGTCGCCTTCCCATGTTGGAGCCGTGTTCCTTTCTTTGCCAGTTCATCCGCCATCTCGTTCCCCAACACTCCAACATGAGAAGGAACCCATTGGAGGCATATACGTTTCCCCAATCCTTGCAGACACTTGATCATCTTCTGAGCGTCATTTACAGTTTCACTATTTGCTCTTTTGTTGGAAGATATTGCTTGTATTGCTGCTCTTGAGTCAACCATGAACACAACATTCTGGTAGGCGTTAGGTCTATACAGGAGTTGCTGTAAAGCAAATGCTATTGCCTTGGTCTCCCCATCAAAACTGCTTTTGTTTTCTCCCACTGAGATGTAGTGTGAGAAAAGGGATGAATAAACTCCAGCGCCCGCTTTAGCTCTGCTACTCGCGAGCGATCCATCGGTATATACATGGAGCCAACTGTTTGTCGGGTATCTCTCTTCTATCGTTGTCAAAGTCAGCTGTCTCAGCATTACTGGTGGGCACTCCTTTTTCTTGATGTCTTCTATCAGGTGCAGGTTTGTGTCAAATTGCAGATAGTCAAGGGGACTCCTCAGTTCACAGAACGGTTCAATTTTCTGTGTTATATTACAGCGGTCGAGAATGTTCTTTGTTGTTGTCAGTGGGTCCCTTTGAGTTTTTAAGGTTTGCTCTTGTATCGTCTTTTTTGCCCAGTTTGCACGTGGTAAAGCCTGCAGGTTGATGTGTGCATAGCTTGCTTGCTGCTCTATTTCTGTAGTTATTGGCAGGTTTTGTGTATACAGCTGTAGCGCCATCACGGGAGTTGTTTTGACCGCCCCACACACCAATCTCAGGGCACTATTCTGGGTTTCTTCCAGCTTTTGCAGTTGGGATTTAGGCGCAGTCACTATCACTTCACTACCATATTTGAGGATTGGTTTTATGTAGGCTCTATAGGTGTTATTCAGCGTGTCTTGTGTACTTCCCCATTTAACTCCTGCAAGCCGCTTGAGTATGGCCATTCTTTTATTTGCCTTTGCTGCTGTGTTGGATATGTGGTGCTTCCATGTCAGTTTGTTATCCATATACACTCCCAAGTATTTAGTGTTTTCACTTTTGGGCAGTGGGATTGCGTTGATATCCAGCTTGAATGTATAGTTATCATGGCGGAGGGAGAAGAACTGGTATACAGTTTTGTTTGTGTTGATAGCCATGTTGTTGTCTATAGCCCAATCTTCTAATAAGAGAAACCAAACTATTCAATGCTTTTTTTAACAAGCGGATAATTTATAGTGATCATAGATAAGGGAAGATAGCTCGTAAAGGGGTTGTCTTAGTATGGAATCCAAGTTAATTGAATCCAAGTTTTAACTTAAATAAACGGTACCAGGAACTGGCACATACTTTCTCACAAAAATATTTAAATTATTAAACGTCACGGTGACTTGTAGGGTGGG
>JAGFPH010011529.1:0-34154 GCA_018207615.1 Philaenus spumarius | reverse complement strand
TTTATATGTCAACGTGCTTCTTAAAATTAAACAAACTTGTATAACGACTATTCATTTTTTATATAATTAGAGTTTAATGTTTATTTTATATGTCATCGTGCTTCTTAAAATAAACAAACGTGTACAACATTACTCTATTTACGCTAGGCTGTAAGGTAGTGGCTTCCTTATATTTTATGTATAAATTGTTTTTAAAAGTATAGGTATTATATATAACATCTTACCGCATTAATTCCCCTAAGTGATATTTCAAAACAATATTTTGTTTGTTTCAGATTCTACAATGGTTAGAAACTACAAGAGGAAAACTACTCCAGGAAGCACTAAACCTCAAGTAATGTAGGAAGTAGGCATCCTAGTAAAGGCTGGCACAATGACTTTGAGAGGAGCTGCGAAACATTTTGAAATACCTATGAACACTTTGGTTATGTATTGTAAGAGGTACAACCCAGCTCCTCCAATTGATCATCGTCGTCATGTGGAAGCTCAAGAATGTGTCAACCAGCCTATGCATCAACAAGAAGGTTCAGAACTAGGTATTGGAGAACAGTCACCAATCAATCACTCAGTCTATGGTAACCACCAATCAAACTTCTTCAGACACACAAACAAGGCTCGCATTCCAGGTAAACATCTTTTAATCCGTTTATTTTGAGCTTACTTTAAACAATGTTACTTTACTTTTTTATATATAGAAGGTTTATAGGCCTACAGTAATTGAAATTTATTTGCATATATTTTAATTTATTTTCTTTAAAACAATTTTTTTGTTCAGATTCAATGGAATCTTTATCAGCTGCTCCAGAATGCCACATGGAAGCTTCTCAGTTGCAGAACGTAGAATATGCTGCGGTTGCTATCTTAACTCTGGAACTCAGCCTACTGCTAGGAATACTAACACATCTCTACCATGGGCTACCTACGGATTTCGGCACCCACGTTTGGTAGGAGTCCTTCATTTATTTACAAGAAAGACCGAAATATAACGTTAATTTAATATTAGCATATTTCAAAATAACTAGGTAGGCTATACAGAAAATTGAGGCCCGTTCTTACAAAAAAGCACTAATTTCAGTCGATCTTTTTGTCCAGGTATTTACACCTGATCAAGAAGAACAACTAGTGGACTATTTGAAGAAAGCCTCTGATATATATTTCGGCCTAACTCCGCCGCACGTCCGTCGATTTGCTTATATACCTACGCAGTAGCGTGCAACCGCAATATGCTTGACAGTTGAGGTGAAAATGAAATGGCGGGTGTAGACTGGTGCAATGGGTTTCTCTTACGGCACAAAACGTTATCAATTATGTCCCCACAAGCAACTAGTTTCTCTCGTGCTACTAGTTTCAATAAAAAAAATGTAAATATTTTTGTTGAGAACCTGACAACCGTGTATAATCGCTTGAAGTTAGGACCTGCAGATGTCTGGACTGTAGACGAAACAGGTTTTACAACCGTCCACAAGCCTGATAGAATTGTTGCTCGTAGAGGCTTTAAGCAAATTGGCAGTCGTTCATCGGGTGAGAGGGTAACTTTGGTGACAGCTGCTTTTGCAGTAAATGCTTCTGGGAATTCAATTCCTCCTTTCTTAGTGTTTCCCCGCGTACATTATAAAGAACATTACCTTCGTGACGGGCCAATAATGTGTGATGGAGACGCCAACCCATCTGGATGGATGGTTGAAAAAACTTTCTGAAGTTTAGTAAGCACTTTGTTTTTTTCGTGCGTTGTTCAAAGGAACGACCATGCTTGCTTCTGTTAGATTACTCCCATTTATCAGCACAGACTTTAGATTATTTCAAAGAAAATGGAGTCGCACTGTTATCGCTTCCATCATTTGTAGCCAGAAGCTTAAACCACTTGATAGGTCTATCAGTTATATCTTTTTACGGCCCTTTAACAGCATTTAACTCGTTCTGTCAAGCGTGGATAGCTACAAATAGAAGGCCTATGACGATATATGACATACTGGGAGTTGAAGCTAAAAGTACCCCCTTAGCCATCCAACATCTTGTCAGGATTCAGAGTGACAGGCATTCTTCCTCTGAATCCTGACCTTTTTACAGACTCAGATTTTATGTCAAGCTTTGTAAGTGATAGACCTAACCCTGAAAATGAAGGCTTATAGCAAAATAATCATCAGGAAATAATAGGTCAAACAACTGAAACATCTACCACCAAACAAATCCACACAGACGCCAGGCAATTAAATCCATCCTTGAATGTGGAAAGTCCCATACCGGGCCCTTCAAAGCCTTACCACCCATTACCTGAGGAGATCGGGCCATTCCAAAAGGCAGAGCCACGAAAAGGAAACGGCAAAGGGAGGAAGAAGCAAACTTCCTCAATATTGACAGATACGCCAGTAAAAAAGGCACTAGCAGAAGAGCAAAGGATCTCTAAATAAAAAAACAAACAAAGGAGCTGAGCTGTCTGATTATCAGAGCCACTTGGACAGAGTAAAGGTGAGGACACAGTTATAAAGGGATAATTGTTTTATGTAAATTCTGGATTAGAATCAGTTTCTGTGGGTTGATCTATTAGGAGAGATCAATATCAGAGATCATATATATATATATTTAAAAGAATTCATATTTGGGGAGTAGACATTTGTCAGTTTTATTACGTTTCGTAATAGGCGCCCTGCCTTACCGACAATGCAGTCTGCTATTCGACTCTTCTTGTTCTACTCTACTTCTCTCTACTCTAAGGATCAACAAGGGACTACTAGCATCGATCAACGACCCTGATTTACCGAAAGTGATATTAAAGACACTATATAAAAGTGAAATTAAACAGTGATAGACAGTTTGATATTATCAGAAATAATATTTTGTTTTGTACCGATTAATTATATTGAGAGCAATAATAAAAGTTGAGTTAAAAGAAGTATCGAATATTGTTAATTGTATAATAGAACCCACTCCAAAAGAGTGTATCTGGGACGAAGGATATAGTTGAAGCAATTTAGGTATATCTTCGTACTGTAAGCGAAAGTTAGTTTATCCTCTACTACTCGGGTCTCTGAAAACCCACTGAGTCACCTTGATGACGAGAGTCAAAAGGAGATCTCTAGTCTGATAGAAAATTTTCCCGATGTCCTTACTACAGAATTAGGACTCACCGACCTAATTAAATATGAAATAGTGCTGAAAGACAATAAACCGGTGAAGAGCCAGCCCTATCAATTGGCCCCTCCGAAAATGCAATTTTTGAGGGAGCACATCCCAGACCTCGTTGAAAAAGGAGTAGTAGAGAAAAGCATCTCCAATTATTCTTCTCCAGCGTTTCTTGTTCAGCATCCTGAAAAGAAACCCCGAATGGTCATCGATTATCGAAAACTAAACCAACATATCGTAATCGAAGCCGTACCCCTTCCTAATCTGCCCCAGTGCTTCAATTGGTTTGTGGGAGCCAAGTTTTTCACTGTGTTTGACCTCAATTCAGCCTACCATCAGATTCCACTCACCGAGAGTTCTAAACATCTCACCAGTTTTTGTACCCCTTGGATGATCTACCAGTTTACACGAGTCCCATTTGGACTCTGTACTGGTGCTCAAGTTCTAACCCGACTTCTAGACCAAGTTTTCTCAGACATCAAATTTAAATTCGTTTTCAACTACCTTGATGATTTAATCATCTATTCTGAGACTTGGGATGAGCACATCAAACATCTGCGTGAAGTCCTATCTCGCTTGCGAAGAGCGAAACTTACGGTTAATCCCGATAAGGTTCGTTTTGCAGTAAGAGAGATAAGTTTCCTTGGACATTTAGTTTCTGCTAGAGGCGTGCAATTTGACCCCGAAAGAACAAAGGCCAGCAGAACTTTTCCTAAACCTACCAATCCAAAAGCTGTGTCACACTTTATTGGAATGGTCAATTTTTTTTCTAAGTTTATCCCAAACTTCGCTGAACACGCCGCTCCTCTGAATCTGCTCCGGCGGAAAGGGCAAAAGTTCGTTTGGAACAATGAGCAAGACCTTGCTTTTGAATATCTGCGTAATGCCATTGCGCAACCTCCCGTACTTCGTATGGCTAATTTCGACAAACCTTTTGTCCTTCAAACGGACGCAAGTTCGTGGCGCTTTAGGAGCAGTCCTACTCCAGGAAATTGACGGTTCACGTCAACCTATTGCCCATGCTTCCCGCACCCTAACACCTGCGGAAAGAAAAGCCTCTTCTGCATATGAGTCAGAATGTCTGGCCGTAATCTTTGGAGTAGAGAAATTTAGACAGTACCTCGAGCATCGCGAGTTTCTCTTAGAAACAGATAATCAAGCTCTTTCATGGCTACTTGCCCGTCCCAGACAATTAGGCAAAATGGGACGGTGGATTGCCAAATTAACATCATTGAAATTCCAAGTGGCACATATTAGGGGCACCCAAAGTGTAATCACAGATTCACTTTCTAGGATGTTTAAGCTAGAAAAGCAACCAGAACAAATGTCTCCTTCTGAGAACACCATAGTCTGCAATAGCCTTTTAACTAATTTTCCTTTAGCCTTCCAGGACATTAGCGCTCAACAGCGCGCTGATGACATCTTAAGTCCCATTATTTCAGATCTAGAAGCAGGTGCATCTTCTAGCCGATATTGTCTAAATAAAGGGACCCTGTGCCTAAAGAATCATAAAGGTATCCCTATCAAAGTTTGTGTACCCCGATCTTTAGTGGACCTAATCATTAATTATTATAACGACTCCCCAGTAGGAGGTCATTTAGGTATTTTCAAGCCCAAATTTAAAGTGAGTGAATTTTTCTTCTGGCCTTCACTCGTAAAGGATGTCACCCAGAAGGTTAGAAGTTGTGAAACATGTGCAGTGAGCAAGCCCGCTCAAAATAGCAAACTAGGCTATTTATCATCGATTGCCCCAACCCGTCCTATGGAGAAAATCCACATAGACTACGTTGGTAAGTTACCACGAACAGCACAAGGCAACACCATGATACTGGTTGCAGTTGACCAGTTCTCTAAATTCACCTGGCTTTGCCCTGTCAGAGATGCCACCTCTTTCAACACCATCAAGGCCTAAAGCCAAAACATATTCTAACATTTTGGTTTTCCTAAGACCTTGATCTCTGACAATGCCACATGTTTTACATCACATTCGTTCCGCAACTACTGTTTCACTCGTGGAATCAAACACGCAACATTGTCACCTTACCATCCCCAACCGAACAATGCGGAACGTCTGAACAGAAATCTTAAAGCCGCTTTAATTGCCTATCATTCCAACAGCCAAACTTCTTGGGACAAATCCTTATCATGGCTACAGTTAGCCTTTAATTTCGCAACCAACGAGACCTTAAAAACATCTCCCTTTAAAATCCTTTTTAATTTCATGCCCAACACCCCGCTCAGCTTAACCTGGAATATCGACGACCTACTTCCCAGGGACAATTCCAATCCTCATCAAATTTGGCGTGATGCCAAAAACAACATTCTGCGAGCCCATCAAAAGTCTGAGCGCGTCTACAACAAGCACCGTAGACCACATCAATTCAGGATTGGCGATCTAGTGTGGTGTAAGACGCACAATCTAAGCTCCGCAATAGATAAAAGGGCCGCCAAGCTGATGCCTAGGTGGTCAGGGCCCTTTCGTATTATCGACTTTCTAACCCCAGTCACAGTTGCCCTATCTTTCCAACATTCCAGAAACTTCGTGAAAAAGGCCCATGTTGAACAACTGAAGCCTCACTTAAAACCTACCGACCCCATCAGTCATTTTTCAGAACGCTACCCCATTTCAGCTAACTGCGCTAAATGCGTTTACCCCACCTGAACCTCTTATAGGTATTAAGTTGTGTTTTGTCGCTGTGTAATTTTTTTTTACACATCATCACTTGATAAACAAGTGCACCCGGACTCGAAGTTAAACCAGGAGATTGGCCATCTCAAAGGTTATTAAGTTTCCTTGACATGACATAAATTCCCGGCGCCGGAATCCTTCAAATAAATAATGTCGTAAGTCATGACATGTCATGCATCTAGTCTATCTTGCAAGATCCGAAGACTGATCACCTTCCGATCCTAGAGATACAACAACAAATAAGCTTGCTTTCGAGCACCTTATTCACTTTAAGGACACAGCGAGTACACTTATATTTAAGTATTTTTTGTATTTGTTAACAAGTGTTGTATATTTCGGTGGAGGTATATTGACCAGTTGGTTACCTAGAGTTAGTTGTAAGTTTTTTTTGTGTTCCTGTGTTTTGTCTTTCTTTATGTGCTCAAGCAAATTTCTTTCGGTTAGTTTGGTTGTGTCTTTTTCTTTGCTTGTATTTCTGACAAATTGTTTTTTTCTTTTCCGACGCAGTCGTTTCGGGGGGGGGGGAGCTATTACGTTTCGTAATAGGCGCCCTGCCTTACCGACAATGCAGTCTGCTATTCGACTCTTCTTGTTCAAGTCGTTCCCGTTATCTAGCAAAGCAGCACTCTACAGACACACTGGTTTATAGCGTCAAAAGGCCTATCTGAACTGACCAGCTGTTTATCACGTGACCGGGTCTGTCCTAGCATTAACTTAGTTGAAAGGCAGCCAAAACCTTCCCGTTTTGTTCAACTCGACAGACGTTATGGCTTTGTCTTTGTGCCGTTCTTAATTTGTTGTATATGTCTTAGTCGGGACTATATGATCGACAGTCCGTTAGTAATTAATATGCTTTTCTTTTAAGACCATTCTACTAAAAACCCAGTGTATAACTGGTGCAACTACTACAACATGTTCTGCTTCTAAATCCAACTACTACACCATGTTCTACTTCTAAATCCAACTTCACTATAAAGAGTTAAAAATGTTCTAAATGTTCTGCTAACTAAAAAAAAAAACTTTACCTGCTGACTACCTATGCAACTTTAATGGTTATTTTCGGCGACAGTGCCTAGTTTTTGAAATAGCTATGAACTTTATAAAGAAATTTTACTAAAACCTGCAGTGAACATTCTAGCAAACTTTTTTTGAATAGGTTGTGTACTGTTTTGTGTCTTGTTAGAAATGTATAATATTTAATATATGTCTTTTATAAATTAATAATCTTGGGAGGAGCGCTATAGCAATTTTGGAACCTCAGTCCTTAAAGGACTCTTTTAGAAATTATATACATATTTTTCTTATTATAGAGAGACGTCTCACAACTTCATTTAATGCTTTATTTTTTTATTATTTAATTGTACTTAGCTTTACAGTTGGCCAACAACATAAATGTTACTTATTAATAAATCCATGGTACTATATGTTAAATTTTGTAATTTTGTTTAATTAATAAAATTTTGTAATTATTATTAATGGGGAGGGTTTTTCAACTTTTAAATTTTTAGGGAGGGAACTTTTAAATTCAACTTAAATTATAAATAAACCATTTTTCTATTTTCTGTATCTAAGGGCATGTAGATTTTTTTATTTCTGTATCTAAGGTCATGTGATATTTTTTTATTTTGGTTAATAAACCTAAATCTAATCTAGCTTTTCCTTTATTGAGTTAACCTCAATGTATCAAATGATTTTGTAAGTGATCAGCTGAGACATTTCTGCAGTTTGGCGATTTTTGTTTTCAAGGTAAGTCTTTGAACATGTCCAGTCTATGTGGCCCAGTATAGCTTCCGATTTAATTTATTCGTTTTTATCTAAGACTGGTACAGTTTTGTAAGCATAAGTTTTAGACGGAGGTTTACTGTAAAAAATTATATTAATAAATGGATAGAGCTTTCAAATAAAATAGATGTTAATGTATAGGGGAGACCGGGGCTAGTTGAGTACACTCTGTTCAATGAATTTTGTATTTTTTCTAAAAGCGTTTCTTTTAAACCAATAGAATAGGGCATAGTATCCCTACATCCCTTTGATGAATGGTGTAGGCGCCAATTTTTAGGTCTTTACCTAAATTATAATTATACTGCAGTAGGAGTTTCTTTTCTTTAAAGTCTGTAGTTTTTAGAGTGCAGATTATGTTTTGTTAGTAGTCTTTTGTGTGACAGGGATTGGTTATTTTATATACATTTTATTTGACTTAAGTGTTGCTTCAAACGTTTTGAATTTGTGATAAGGTTTGAGTATCTGCACTGATTGGTAGCCTATATTGGTTTGATAATGTTTTGAGTGTTTTACTTTATATTGTGTGTAGATTATATTGTATTTTGTTTTGGAAGTTTCGGCGACACGTGGCATTTTAGGCAAACAGTGTTTGAATTTGTTTAGTAATGAGATTTAGGTAGATTAGGTCGGCCTTCCAGACGCATTTAATTCAGTATTGTGGAAAGACGGTGGATATGGTGAAACTGGCCACAGACAATACTTATTAGGGATCTGTTTTGTCAGTGTTAGGTCATACTTGCTACATTGAGGACAATTTTCAGAATGCGCCACGTTCTAGTGATTATTTACTAGACTTTATGTAGAAACGTGTTGCTAGATTACTGCACCTCGTTATGGTTAACTGTGTGAAAAATTTAGTGACCTATAGTTAGCATCGTTGGAAAAAGTTGTTGCGCAATAAATACGGCTTCTTAAGTTAAGATGCCATATGATGGTTAGTTATGTGGATAATTTATTGGCCTATGGAGCAATATTTTAGGACCAGTTAGAATTATTGGAAAACACCTGCTGGTAGAATACTGTATCATAAGATGTTTATTTAAGTGGATAATTTAGTGGCCTAGGATTATTTGAGAATCAGTTAGGATAGTTGAAAATGCCAGTAGAACGTGGAAAGTTATTGGTCGTTGTCAAAATTTGTGTTATGCCGTAGCATATACGGTTGGAATTTTACTATATATGACGGTAATGCAGGGCCACGGTATTCGGTATTACGATAATAATCAACAGTTGAAATTCAAGGTTGAACACACAGCATTAGAATTAAATACAATTTTGTAGTACAGCATAAACCTGGGTCTGCGAAAAAACTGCTTACAGGCAATATAAGTAGTACACATTCGGAAAAGGCGTATTTTATTACAAGTACGTGAATGAGACATGTAGTGTAGCCTATTGCTTGCTGTGCTAAATTCGTTGGTCGGCGGAATATCATAACAAGCTGATAGTGGTATTTATTGGTAGAAAGAGTTCAATGGTTATTATTAAGTTATAAGTCTTCATTTTTAGTATTTGTTTTATTTTCCATAGATATCAATATAAATAAAGAAATTTTGTTTTAAGCTATTTTTTTTTAAATTAAGTTTTAATTACGTAATTACATATTTAATAAATAATTTTAAATGAGATATTGTTTGGGTTTTTTTCATAGACGTGTTATGTACAAAATGAATAGAAATTGTACTATGTTTAATTTTATTTGGGT
Organism: Philaenus spumarius; assembly: GCA_018207615.1. NCBI lineage: Eukaryota > Metazoa > Arthropoda > Insecta > Hemiptera > Aphrophoridae > Philaenus > Philaenus spumarius. The sequence continues at coordinate 24,858 of JAGFPH010011529.1, read as the reverse complement.
GTCATTAAAGCTGAGTTCAAGGTTATACTCGCCAAATTAAATTTAATATTAAATTTGAATGTTACTAACATATTCACAAAGTGTCACCTCAGATCAAACAATAGAGAAGCTAATGCAAATTTCTTTCGAAACAAAAGTAATCCTATCCCAAGGTGTGCGAGGCAGGGATGATACCTCAGCATCTATCTAGAAGACAATAAATATGGACATCACAAGGCAGCCAGAATAAACAATACATTGGGCGAAACGTGGACGGCAAAGATGGGCCTTAACTGATGGTGTGTATGTATCTACATAAATTAGACGAAAGTGATTGTCAGTCATGAATCTTCATATTTTTATAATTACTTATTTTTATGGTTTTGTGTTTAGTGTGCTTAGGAATAGTCGTTTAATGTAATTAATAGGTATTTTAGGTCAAATAGACATTAGGGAATGTGTGGGTGTCTGTGTAAATGTGTTTGTAAAGGGTATTAGTTAAATTAAATCACAACACTTCGACTGATTTAAAATTTTACAAAATGAATGAATAGACGCACGGAGAAATGAACCTTAGAAAGGCTTTATCTGGACACAGATGTTTTAATGACTACCTTTTTAGATTTGGGATCATACAGTCACCTGGATGTACAACTGTGAGTGAAATAGGCAAAGAAGAAAACATTTTTTTACACTGAATGTATGGAAAGCGGAAAGAAAAAAAGTAAGCCTTCAGTAACGAGTAGAACATAGCTGCAGTCAGCTTAAAATGGTATGTAGTAGGCAGTTATAATCAGAAAACATCGAACCCAAACCAGAGTAACAAACTGGCAACTGCCAAACACAGTAACTTAGAATTTTAGGTCACGCACTGGCTGGCAAAGAAGCTGCAAAGTGATTCCTTGTTTGTTCTACATCACTTCTAGAAGCTTCAAACTGTAGGTTAATTTTTAGTGAGCAAATCCCCACATAACCTTCTACGATACATGAAAATTAAGTTTTTCACAACTCTCGCAAATTATTTTTTTTATATGAAACTCTTTCTGCCGTTTTCTATATTATAAATTGTGTAAGAGTACCACTCGACACAATATATATGTTGTTTCAACAGTTTGTAATCCAATTGCACCGATTTGTAGTTCATTAAAACCAAATTTTTAATCAGTTTTGATTAAACAAATAAAAGAGCACTGTGGCGACAAAATTACACTGATTTGAATAAAAACCCCGAACCACAAAACAAGGAACAAAAACAATAACTAAACAACTAAATTGTAAGTTATGTTTAATACGCTACCCTTTTTTAAACATAACTTACAATTTAGTTGTTTAGTTATTGTTTTTGTTTCTTGTTTTGTGGTTCGGGGGTTTTATTCAAATCAGCGTGGTTAAGTTTTGATGTGTTGAACAAGCTACTGCAATTTTTAGAAAGTTTCTGTAAACGCCCTATATTTCAATTGTGGATTTTAATTCCACGCAATCCCACTTAACAGAAAACGCATGTTATTTCCGCTTTAAAACATCAGTTTTAAAATTGCGTATCTAGTGATAACAAAATTTTAGTGAAACGTGTCTTCCCATAATGACGCTAGAAGTGCTTGTTATGTGAAGTACACTTCTGCGTGGCGTTGTTAGTGCCCTAGTCTACTAACAAGGTTTATATTCAGTGTATTTTCATATCTACAGCATAATGCAGAGAAACGTAGTAAAGTATTCTTGTAATAAACTTGAAATTATCAACCGCATGTTTTGTTAGATATTCCTGCAGAATAGTTAGGTTGAATTGTGTTTGTACGTTATTCTGTTCAACACATTAAAACCCTTTTGGTCACTATGTCCACAAACGTAGACGATCAACTTTAGGTCTTGTTTCTGACAAGGGGAAAATTAAAATCTGCTGTTGGCACCATGGCATCATTGAAAAGACGGGCTTTGTAAATTTGAACTGCATATCAACTATTAAAACATTGTAACCAACCATTGAGTATAAATGAAATAAAATGACACAACATGGCAGCTAATGAAAAACTCTGACAGACCGTTTTAAAAGTCTACATAAACATTCTAGAGGCCTTTGTCTGGATTAAACATACTATTTATTATTATTCTTTAGTACCGGTAGTCATTTATTTCGTTTGATTAAAAGCAATGTAAAAATCAAATAAATATAAATAATTACAAAAAGATTATTTTTGTATATTGCACAACCTTTTAAATTGTCGGTCACATATGTCGACGCCATGTCCTAATATTGTTTATTGCGTTTGACTTTGATGTTATGTAGCTGTCAAAAAGTTAAGGACACAAGTGACGAAGTGAACTGCTTGTCGTTTTATTAAGTGGTAATGATTCAGATTTAGGGGTTTCCGATAAAGAAGATATAACACGTGAAATTACATAATTTTTTTACATATTTTTTTTATATATAAATTGCTTATTTCACTATGATAAATGTATAGGCTGTTTCCAAATCAAGCGTATGATTTTACATTTTTCTAATTCTATCCTGTTTAGAATGAAAAGTTGGTTGATAAATAAATAAATACAATAATTTTACTACAGTAAATGCATTACATAATTATAAATTAAACTAATGACTTTTAATTTTTCAAATTTTGTTCAGTCATTGCTACATGTTTCTGGACCAATTGTGAACAAAGTATAGTGACTAATATTTATAGCTTTTCTGGAAGCAATGTAGGAACTGAAACAATTCCGAATGAACTGGAAGTACCTCTATTATCAACATGCCAGACAAAAGTGAATGCATTTTTTAAATGAAAATTTTACTCCAATAAAACAAATACAATGGATGAATAATTATTGATAAGTTTGAAACTACTGATATGATGTCAGAATCAGAACAAGCTAACGTGGATAAAATAAGCAGTAATAATTAATATTTTTCTAAATATTTTACCAATTATAAGTAAAGATTTATAGGGTGTTTGAAAAGTCTGGAAGCGGCTTAATATCTCAAAATGAAGGAGCATTATGAGATAGAAATAAATTCAGTTATTCACAGCCATAAAAGAACCACTTTTTGGTGAGTTTGAAATTGTTATCCATCAGACGATTAAGATTATCTTACAGCTGATTTAGTTTAAAAGTGATTTCACTTAAAATAAGTTATTTTCTTCTTATTAGTCATTTTATCTTTGTCCTGTTTTTAATTTAAACAAACTATTTAAAAAAATGTCTTATAATTGTTGTCTTACAAAATTGTTGTTTAGTCTGAGCTTGCTTATTTTTTGTTTAAGTTATTGCACTGATTCAATCATATTAATTAACAAAGCTTATGCAGTTAATTACAATTAGTATTTTTTAATCACATTTTAAAAGAAAACTTAAAATTCTCAAAGAATTATAATAATATACGATGCGTGTTTTCTTTGATTATATGTACCCAAGATTTTGCATTTTCAATCATTTGACTGACGGCAACTTAAAAACAGATTTGACAATTTTTTAATTTTGTATTTTACATTGACATAATGTATCACACGACTACCTATCTAAAAAAAAATTACTTCCTTGCAAGATGGCAGACAAAAATTTCAAACTCAACAAAAAATGGTTATTTTATGGTTGCGAATAACTGCATTTATTTCTATCTCATAAGACTGGTATATTTAGCCCTATTCAAAAACCCTTTATAGGACAAAAGACTGGGTCATAAAATTTTTTATTTTTTTTTGTTTTACAATTACTTGAATGGAATTTAGAAACAAAAAAATAATAAACAAATTTTTTACTACCTGTTACTTATTGTGTTTTAGGGTGGGAAATTATTATCCCTCTGCCCTATAACGGCATATAGTACACACACTTATCAGTGGGAATTATTACTAAAATATTACAAGGAAACCTATGTTATAAATAAAGATGTATGCTTTATTTACTTAAATGGAATTTAGAAACATTAAAAAAATTAAAAAATTGTTTACTACCTGTTACTTATTGTGTTTTAGGGTGGGTGGGAAATTATTATCCCTCTGCCCTATAACGGCATATAGCACACACACTTACCAGTCGGAAATATTACAAGGAAACCTATGTTACATATAAAGATTTACATAAATAGTTGACATTATATCAATTAGCGTTATTGACATACTGTAGTTTGTTTTTCAACGTATTGCATGTAGGCCCTACTCATTGTTTTGCCCCCAAACTTTGTCAAAACAACAACAAAGGCGGTTCCAACTGGGCCAGTTGGAGGATTTGTATAAATATTACGTCAGCCAAAATATATATCATCCAACAAAAAATGTGTACATGTAACCCAATAAATTCTGAGCATAATGGTATATAGTCGTTAGAAATAACTAACTATTTTAAAACTATAAAAAAATCCCAAAAGAGTAATGATGGAACCTAACCTAAAGACATTGTAAACATTGTTTTTAATATTTATAACTGCAGCGTATCCTTTATTTTTAAAATCAAAGTGAAACAATAATCTACATTAGTTGTACTTTTTAATGTTTACTTCGAAAGTTATAAACGGATAAATCTTCTATTTCCAATTTGATGTTGAACTTGCAGCTACACAACAATGGTAAACAACTATGCGTGTGGTGGGCAGTGGGATAATATCTTCCCACTTTTGCATTTATCAGGAGATTTAGCCAAAGAGAAATAAATACAGAAGTCAGAAGAAGAAGAAAAAGTGATGCCCTATATGTTGTGTATTAGTACAGAATGTGGGAAACTAGTATTCCATTGGTTTATAAAGATAGAAATACTTGTTTCCTTGGAAACATGGTGGGAAATTATTATCCCTCTGCCCTATAAAGGGTTCCGTTTTCAGACTTTTCAAACACCTTGTTTAATGAAACTGCTTACTACACTAATTTGTACATACAACAAAAATTCTTTTAAAACCATCTTCTGTCCGACAACCTCTAATGAACTTTAAACATTTTGTAAGTATTAATATGTTGATGGGCAACTTTAGATACCCCCAAAGTTCGTCTATCCTCTCTGGGTCTATCCTCAATCTATTTTAAATTTTATATATAATCCTTTCAGACAGAGTGTTGTTCATGAACAACGTTGTATTTTATTCTCTGTTTAGATGCTATTTTCAATTCAGTCTTTTAAAGCCCAATGTAGTTTACTAACAACATGTTTGTAGTTACTAGTTTAGCCCATAGGTTGTGACACTATATTGATTTTATATCACCATTAGGCTGAAAGCTATCAGCTGTTTGAGTTTACTCACATTGGAGGGCTCAGAAACATAGTGGTGTAAGTAAATTTTTTCAGTTTTGAGTTATACCTACACATATATGGCCACTAAAATAACTATTTCACTGAACATAGTGGTCTTAAGTCTAACTTACATTTTTAACCACTAGATAGCAGCTTGGGTCCTCAACTAAACTGTAAATGTCTTTGGAAACATAATGAAGCAACTTGACTTACGCCATTATGATTCTCTGCTGACTTGACATACACCATGATTCATTGCTTCAGCCTTTCATCTACAAAGTGAAACATGGATGACTCTGATATTGGTGAAATGCTAAATTTTTACAGTGATGATAATGATGCGGATAAAGGTTATTCAAAAAGAATGGTGCAAAAATAAGGTTAATTCATTTGCATATTATGAGTTGCAAAATCATTAAAACAGAATAAAACTGTTTCTTATATTAACAAGTATTAATTTACATTAATAAATCACATTTATATGCATTACAAATGCTCAATGTAAGCTCCATTAGAAACTCTACAAATATCAGAATGGTGCAAAACTAAACAGTTGGGTCTGTTTCCGTGATTTCAAACAGCTGATTGTTACAACAATGGAAAGGGCGTGTTTATAAGTTTGTTTTGACAAGGTTATGTTTTGTCTCAGTTGCTTAGTTGAGTACCACGAAGCCAGTCAACAAATAGCTACTACAAAACAAGACTAATGCTATTGTTAGTGTTCAGCGGAACTTTCGGACCAAATTCAGGAAGGAGGCTCCTCATCGGAACTGCATAGCTCGTTGGGTGAGGCAATTCAAGACAACTGGATGTTTGTGTGCCGGGAAGAGTTGGGGCCGTCCTCAGACTCCGCCAGACGCTGTGGAGAGAATCGATGATAAGTTTGCGCGGAGTCCAAAAACCTGGACAGTCCAATCTTGGTAGGGAACTTCACATACCGCAGTCCTCGGTATGGCGTGTTTAACGCAAGTGTTTGAGACGAAAACCGTACAAACTGCAGTTGTTACAAGCATTGAAACCTACTGACAAGCTTTTTTTGTGGGGGTTTATCAAAGACAAAGTGTACTACCCTTCTATGCTCCAAACCCTGCAAGAATTAAGACATCGAATAACAGAAGCCGTGCAGTCCATAACCTAGGAAATCTACAGAATGTCTGGGCTGAGTTGGAATTTCGCCTGGATATTTGCTGAGTTTCTAATGGAGCTCACATTAAGCATTTGTAATGCATATAAATGTGTTTTTTTAAAGTAAATTAAAACTTGTTAGAATAAGAAACAGCATTTTATTCTATTTTCATGATTTTGGAACTCAGAGTATGCAAATGAATTAACCTTACTTTTGCACCATTCTTTTTTAATAATCTTGTATTTATGTTTTTGTTATTTGGCTTAGTATTTCTTTAAAGGACTGAGTAAAGACTATGTTGGTTTGATTAATATCAGTCCAAATTTATTATTTTTAGAGTATTATTATTATTCATTATTAATTAACATTATTGATTAACATTATTAATCATTGATGTTTTATTTCTCTTTAAAATGGCATAATAAAATCCTAGCACATGAAAATCCTATCTTAAAATAATAACCTAATTAAAAGTGTGTGTAACACACAGCGTTTTTCCTACAGCTACAATTTAAATAAGTGTTTTAGTTTTTTAAAAGAACTGTTTTTAGAGATTTGTTTCAAAACAATACGCATTTTTAAAACGTAGACTACATCAGCTGATTACTTTCCAAACTAGTGCGATAAAATAAAACAAACATTACTTAACGCTGAACACATGTAGTTTAGTTTACGCACTGCTGTTAGTGTGCAAAAATATAATTTAGTAGTTAGGTGTAGGAAAATACACGTAACTTATACATTGCCCAAACGCTAATATAATTTTCCCCCTTTAACTTAAGTTTTTAATAATAAAGTAGCAAAACTATTCTAATAATAGTGTCTTCAGATGATGAAAATATTGACCATACAAAATACTGTCTATCTACGCGAGCTCGAGAGTATGGTCAGGACACGTCGCAAACTGACCTGGACCTTCAAGTCGCACACCTACTTCAAACAGCTTGCCTGGACCCTAAAGTCACATTGAAACTACTAGCAGACCTAACACTCCTCATTTAGAAGTTTCAGGTGATTTTTTAATGATTCTTTCGTTTAAAATAGATTCCTAATGATATTCACTTATCTGACTTATCTTAACTTATCGTAGCTTAGCTATTATAATTTCCTTGTGACAACTGTAGCAATAAGTATACTGCAATGCAGAAATTACATTATCTATTTTGTTTGTTTTTTACAGGTGCAGATGTTAGATCTCACATTCAAAAAACATTCAAGCCCATCTAACAGTGGAAGTAGCGGCTGATCAAGACAGTCCTGCAGAGGAGTCAGGCATAGAAGATGGGATAGTCGAAGGCTGTCAGGAAAAAACACTCAAACCACGCAAACGGCAGAAGAGTGAGTCGAGAGGCTTCAAAACAGTGGAGAATCTTACGTCAATATTAATGGTAATATTGTACCACCTAAGATATTTGTAAATGTTGACTGTGGCTGTCCCAAAAGATGTTTTGCATCAATCACAGAAAAAGAAAGGTGAATGCAATTTGAAAATTTCTATGTAATTAGATATTTTAGCCAACAAAATGTTTACTTATGTGGTCTAATTCATCAAGCTCTGATTCAGAGTAGGCGCCCATGCTCTGAAGCAAAAGTCGAAAGGAAATATGTGAACTTATTTCACATTCAAAATGGTAATAGCATTGTGCGTGTAAGCAAAAAGTTATTTTTGTCCACCTTCCTTGTCAGTGATAAAAGAGTAACGAGAGCCGTCAGTAAAATAAGAGCTGGACATGTTTTAAGGCGAAAACCCTAGATGGCTATCATTGCCTGGATAACGAAGAGCATTCGCATAATGCTCATACGATCGTACACAGCTATAAAATTAAACTTTTAATTTACACACACTATAGACAATTCACGATAAAATAACAACGATAACAACATAATTACACAATAACAACTTGTCACTGTTACATAACAATGAATAAAACTCTAAATAAAATAACAAGTAATAAATCTAAACATGATATGTAAGTTACGTAAGTAAATGTATATTGTTTTCAAATGTTTCCAATTAGATTCAACCGATGGAGGAATGCTAACACCATATTAATAATTTGGGAGTCATCACCCAACATCCTCCGAATGCAATTTGGAAGGCAAAACCTCTTACGAACATTTTTTAGCTTTTCGCAATCTATAAGGAGGTGTTTAATTGAGAGGAGATTTAAGCTGTAAGGACAAAGGGGCGGATCCCCCCGACGCATCAGAAACCCGTGGGTTAACCCAGAATGGACAATGCGTAGACGAGAAACCACCACTTCCTCTCGACGGCTTAGGCGGTTTGAGGATATCCATGGCCGAACGATATCTTTAATTTGGCGGAGTTTATTTCCTTGTACTGCTACCCACTCTTCTTCCCACTGTCTAAACAGGGCTTGTTTTAAAAATGACATATAGTCGGACGACATAACTTTATTCACGCTAGGCTGTAAGGAAGTGGCTTCCTTAGCAGCTAGGTCTGCTATAGTATTTCCTTGTATACCGGCTTGACCCGGAACCCAGCAGAACGACACCCCCACGCCCCTTAGACAAAGTCTGTGCGTGGAACACAGAATATCTTTGACCAAAGAGTTAGGAGAGTACATATTTTGAATGGACTCAAGTGCACTTCTTGAGTCTGAACATATAAGAAGGTGCTCCGGTGTTGACAGAACAATATTGAGTGCCTTGAGTATTGCAAAAAGTTCTGCTGTATATACGGAAGAGGAAGATGGTAATCCATAAGTGAAGCTGTTTCCAGACATAACAAATGCGTATCCGACTCTATTGTCCAATTTCCCAGGAAAAGATTTAAGAGGAAAGCATGTTGCTGCAAAAATCACTTCAGAGCAAATTCAATCTGTAAAAGATCACATTAATCGGTTACCAAGTTTTCAAAGCCACTACATCACAAAAGACAACCCATATCGGAAATATTTAAGCCCGGAGCTGAACCTTTCCAAGATGTGTAAGCTTTATACAGAGTGGTGCCAAGAAAATAAAGTGGACCCTGTTAAAGATTATTACTATAACAGATATGTTATAGTAAAATAAATTTAAATTACACTTTCACGCGCCTAGGAAAGACACATGTAAAAAATGCGATGAATACAAGCTAAAGTTTGATTTGGAGGAAAATTCAGAAGCAAAGCAAATATTGAAAAGAGATCATGCCCTTCATTTGGCTAAAGCAGAAAAAGTTCGCGATAGCATAAAAACAGACACCACTCTAGCCAAAGAAAATGAAAATGTTTGCACATTGACTATTGATTTGCAGAAAGCCCTTCCGTCACCAAAATTAACAGTTTCAGAAGCATACTACCGTAGAAATATGTATTGTTACAACCTAGGAGTACACGATATGGAGAAAAAACTTGGGTACATGTACGTCTGGGACGAGACACTTGCACAAGCAGGGGATCTCAAGAGATATCTGCCTGCCTTATTAAGCATTTAAATCAAAACCCTTCTAAACACATAATTATTTGTGACTGTTGTAGTGGACAGAACCGCAACATAAACGTAGCTTTAAGTTTGATGACACAAGAAATTAATGACATAGAGACCATTGACCTAAAGTTCATGGTGTCAGGACACTCCTATTTACCTAATGACGCAGACTTTGGAAACATTGAACAAACTGCACGAAAGCAGATAATCTACTCGCCAGATGACTCGTACAGAATAGTCCTAACTGCTAGAAAAACTAATAAGTTCTTATTTGTAAGAATGTTTAGTAATGACTTTCTAAAAGCTGAAAACTTACAAAAAGCAGTAACAAAACGAAAAAATATAAATGGAGAAAAAGTCAGCTGGCTTAAAATCCTATGGTTACGTTTTAATAAAGAAAAAGAGTAATCAATCCAATATATTAATGAAGAAACGCCCTTTGATGAGATAGATTTGAAACGTACAAAACAAGGACGTCCTCAAAGCATTGCACTCATTAAACAAGACAAATTGTACGATGGACCCAGAGTAATGTCTGCTCTGAAGAAAAGGGACATGCTATTCTTACTAAAGTACATCCCTCCAGTACATCATGCGTTCTTCCGAAACATCAGGAGCAACAATATCGTGGAAGACATTGGCCCAATTGAAGATTATGACGATGGAGAGAGCGAAGCAGAAACTGTAAATAATTAGTCAAAACAAACAATACTATTATCTTTTTAATCTACTTTTGTGTAATCAAAGTGAAGTACATAAAAAGTGAACACAAATTATAATATATATATATTCGTATATGTAAATAATAAATTTTGAAGTTTATATTATCAATTTTTTTTAATTGTGAGTGTGAAATAAAGATATTGTTATTCTATTCTACTTTGAAGTAATGGTGAGTAACATCAACACATGTTTTATACCTATTTTTATTTCATTAATAAAGTAGGCATAAGTAAATGTATGTTAAATTGTAATACGGAAGGTGTAAAAAAACATCCTCGAGAGCCCAATGTTGTTCCTGAACAACAAGTCATTAAAAGTTAATCACTAGCAATAAAAACAAAATTAGACATTTAACCATTTATTTAGAACATAAATAAGTTAACTAGTTTTTTTAAATCATAATTTGGGTGTCTTAGACAAAAAATGACTACAGTAGTTAAATTTTAGATTAACAATATAGATAAATTTTATCTTGCAAATAAATGTAGTAATATATCGGCCCTTGCAGTACATAATATCGTTAACACTCTGATACTGACATAAATGCATGTTCAGATAATTCAAGTCCAAAATGAAATCATTGTACTCTGTTAATCACAAAACAACATTGTTTGTTAATCTGAAGTGCGAAACGAGATAACCCATAACAAGTTGGTATTGTGGAGCTAGAGATATACTCTAACGATGTAATTAAATCCCATACTAGAGTTTTGTCAAAACCAATGTAACACAACTGGTTCAATTTTAAATCGATCTATCTCACAAAAAAACCCTCTTAATTTCAACGCGAGTCAACATTTGACTAGGTTTTGTCCTCTCTTTTTTAGTAATAATTATGTTTAGTTATCATTGCCTCTAAATGCATAGCATACATTCTATAATATAAGAATTTAAATTTGGCACATATAACCTAAAATTATTTTATAATTTATTACATAAACTCCATTTTTAAATAGCAATAAGCTGTTTCATATTTATGATCTGTGCAATACCAAGCAGCCGTAAACCCAAACAAAACTCTACATCTCAAAGAAAACATTAATATTTTTAGTATACAAAAAAAAAATAGATTTGTTAATGTGTAGTATAAATTCTATAATATAAGAATTTAAATTTGGCACATATAACCTAAAATTATATGTAGATTTGTCAATTCACAAAGCTGTTCAATAATTATGTATATAAACGCGATTTATATAAATTCCATTTTTAAATAGAAATAAGCCGTGTGCCACTTTTAAAACACGAAGCAGTCTTTAATTAAAATAGTATATAATGCATGCTTTTCCGACATACAAATACTCTAGTGATACAAATTGCAACTCATCTCTTTAACATATATTCGCGCATGCGTAGAACCAAGTATGTTATTGATGGATACTAATTATTTGTAATTACATTGGAACATATTTATTGTATAATACAGTAAGTTTCACACACAATATTATAGCAACATATCTATGTGAATGTATACATCACCCTTATTTATTTTGTAGTTTATTAGTTTTTAAGTTATAATTGATTGAAAACAAAAACGTATCTTTAAAAAAATGATAGATTCAGTCAAATGTACCTATAGACTAATAAGTACTGTTGAAATATGTTTAAGTAATAGTCTTTTATAATTATTGAGAAGTCTAGTTTAATTTTGTTATGTATATATGGTCTATATATCTATTATAACCTGTAAAAGAAGGTAGTAAAGCCTTCTTGTCTATCTCTACCTGTATTTTGTATTTAATTTAAGATGCCCAGTGTTTAACAATGTCTAACAGGAAGAAAGGCAACCACTCCAAAGATGAAGATGTTTGGAAATCTGACGCTGTCCCTGTATTTGCCTTTCCTCAGGGGCTTGGAAGAGAAAAATAAATGGCTCAGAGCTACACATAGAGCAGATTATACACTTAAAAAATTGTCAGTAGGGTCAGTTGGGGTAATTTGAGTGTAATTGCTATTTATTTTTATTTGTTGCAGTATTAGACATTATATCTTGTATAAGTTTTTGTTGACAACACTGGTGCTTTGAAAAAAATCTAAAAATTTTTTTGAAAAGTTTGATCAACTGATTTCCCATATTCAACCATTTGCAGTTCATAGAAACTGGTTTAATTTCTTTCTTTTTTGCCTCGAAGAGCAGGATCAGCTTGAAGTTCCACGGGAAGCGCCTGGTAGCACGAGGAGTGCATCTGGGTAAGTGACCAAGGGCCAGGTCGTAGGATTTTTGATGGCACTACATTAGATGATAAGGGAGAAGTAGTTGAGATAAGACCTTTACATAAGATAGGAAGGGACGGTGGGCAGACAGTTAATTGGGTATTTAGAATAAAAGGGAGGATTTTCAAGATAATAATAGAAGAGGGGAGAGTGTATATGGGTCTTCGAAGTTGTAGGGTGCAAGAATTTATGAAGATCAACAAGTGTTTCAGATGTCAAGCGTTCGGTCACATCGCTCATCAGTGTGGTAATGAAGTAACATGTGCTAGGTGTGGAGAAGAAGGGCATCATAGGGTAGGATGTGGAAGCGGTCCGGAAGTAAAGTTCGTTAACTGTAAGAGGATGGGCTTTGGTAGATTCGATCATCCGTCGACATGGTCGGAGTGTCCGGCGAATGAAATCGCAAGAAGGATACTTAAATATGATTAAGAATGAAATTAAATATGATTAGGATAGTACAAGCAAACGTTGATAGGGCGCAAAGGGTGGCGGCAGAGTTGAGAGAAGTGGCAGTTCAGGAGAAAATGGACATATTAGTTACACAAGAACCATATATGTATCGAGAAAAGTGTTAGGGTTTGGAGTGGGGACGAGAGATGGTGATAAGGGGTCTCAACCATTACATAGTTTAGAAACGTTTTTATACAAAGTTTACAGATGTAAATGAAGAGATTTTTGTTATAAATTACATTTAAATGTATCGGGGTGATTTGGATATGACAACTGATTATCTGCAACTAACCTTAAATGTTTTATTTCAGATCATGCCACTGACATATGTTAGAAAAACACTCTCTAAATATGGTTCACAGAATTTGCAAAATGCAAGAAAAGAAGTAGAGAATGGTTCATCTGTCTATGCTGCTGCAAAAAATGGTATTACGAGATGATAGCCTTGGTTTGCATAACTTACCTGTTCCATCAAGTGTCAATACCAGTAGGACTATTCCAGTTGACTAAATCCATATAAACTGAGAGATCCCATCATTATCATATTAGGCAGCATTAAAAAACTAAAAAACAAAACGACGAAGATTACAGAATAGCATTGGCGAGTTACTTACGACAGAAGAAGTTATGAATAGGTTGAAAGAAGAAGAGGCAAGAAAGAAGAAAAAGAAAGGCCCAAAGAAAATGAAGAAGTGAAAGAAGAAGACCTACAGAAAAACTCAAGTGCGTAGGAAACGAGTCTCCAAAATGATGGACGTAGAAATTGACAAAAGTGACTATGAAGTTTCAAACACCAATAACTTAACACGAAAATAAACTTGTAACTCCAACTTTTCCTTGGTGAAGTTATGGTACTGCCATCGGTGCATGGAAACATATCTTCTCTTAATATTGCATCTTCGCAGAAATGATTAATGAAGACCAGGATCAATTTTGGTAATTTGGGTAGGTATTTCATCATTATTTTGAAATTTTAGCTTTCTATTACTTTTGCAACACCTATTGTCCAATAAACTTGAGGACATACAGTGTACAAGACCTGATGTATATTCGATATAGTTCTAACAATATGTCAGCTTTATCAACGCCTCTCATAAATTTATTATATTCTGCAACAACATATGGCCGAGGAACTTCAACTGACTTTTTTCAACAGCACTCTCTCTGTTACAGTCTGTCTCTGGATCAATAGAATCATAGGTGGAAATAAAATGTATGGCTTTTCTATCAAACCGTCTAACTAAAGAAATGTCATGTGTTCTCTCAACTCGCCATTATTTACTCCCTCGACCCTTCTTTTTTAATTCTTTTCATCGGCTAATGTATATTTCCCCGACACACCGAACTGATGGCAGTCCGAAGTGAGCGTGTGTGTGGTCGCGTCACTTCAATTGGTCAAATCAGCCATCTGCTCATGCGCACAGATTCCAGTTGGATAGACAATAACGCCTGAAATTTGCACGTGTCGGTCATCGCGTCGTCGTCGGCGTGTGGCAAAGTGCTTTCCCAGACACTGTTTGTGTTTATTAATTTTGTGTCTGATTTACTTAATAGTTAATATGGCCGCTTGGACCAAAGATTTATCGAACTATTCAGAGGGGAAGAATGTTTGTGGAAAATAACCTCAAATGATTATCACAAAACAAAACAAAGCGTGAGGAATCGTACAAACGTCTTGTGGAAAAAGTTAAAGAGATTGATCCAGTTGCTAATGAAGCTGTAGTTACCAGAAACGTAGTTAGCAGAATAGTTTAAGACGTGCCTTTTGTAAGGAATTGAAAAAAGTGGATTTTTACTCGTGGATGGCAGGTCGAACTGACACACAGAAGTGAGCGTGTGGAGGCGATTGTTGCGTTCAGTTAGAAGTGACAGTTAGAAATGAACACACCGAAGTGACACACCAAACTGACCGTGTGTAGGCCGCTTAATAGTTCCGACAGAAGATTTGTTTTTGTTTCAAAGCAATAACCAGCTTGGAGAGACGAAACCCAGTTGTCGATGGTATTCCTTAAAGTTTTCCCCTTCTAGTATCCTTACACAGTGCCATGACAATGTCTCCTGAAAAACCGAGACCTACTGCTTCGCATGTCCCCTTGCCTTCATGAAGACGAACGTCGTACATTATTCCTGATGAACCTGCCATCATAAACACTTTGTAACCCCCATTTGTCAGGGTTATTCTTTACAAATTGTTTTAACTTCTTCCTTTGAAAGGTATGATTTGTTCATCTACCGACCGATATTCTTCCAATGGGATTTCCTTCATTGACTGTAGTAAACAATCTAATAATGGACGGACCTTATGTAGTTAGTCATTCGCAGAGTCAGATTTTTATTTTATGTTAGTATTGTCAGCTAAATGCAAATATTGTACAAGCTGTTTGAACCGGTTACATCAGCAATTGGGGGATATCGGCATTCTGATGACCAATATTTTCTTGTATTTGCCATTGATACTATCCTCATGTGAATCCGCATCCCTAATAGTTGTTCCGTTTCAGCATCTGTCATATTTAAAATTTTTCCATCTTTCTGGTGGGCATATAAATGACTCTGTTCAGTAATTGAACTGATAATAGTGTTGGTAAAAATTACTCTAAAATATTTTAATGGTATCTGTAATTCATCTGCGGGGAGTCCAATATCTGATTTGCACGTAATTTCTGGGGGCTCAAAATGATTTTTTTTTTTTTTATTTATAATCTGTTTGGTTTTGTTTTTTATTAGGCCTAGATGAAGTCTTAGTTTTTACGCCTTCGCCTTCGACGCCGGTGCAACAACCACATAGCAACAACACGAGCCTTTAAAGGATTCATAACTCATGCAAGATGACAAGCAACTGCAGCAAATTATCTTCACACAGTTGACACGTCCACGATAAAAAATCGATAGGTATGAAAGCTACTTAACATCGATAAAAGTTTGTACGATCTTTTATCGTATGTCCAAAATCGACGTGTGTGTAACTAGCCTTACACCACTATATTTCTGAGCACTTACACCCCTATGTATATTTCCTCCGTGATCTGTACTGTTGTGTTTGATATTAGTTGTGTTTTTGTTTTATTTGCATTTTTTATTTTATATAATTATTTAATAATGCTTTAAAAAGGTTCATTATACTTATTTTGATACAGTTTAAAGAATATATACATTTTTTTTAGTTACACATTAGTGCAAAGTGTGTGTTGTTTACTAACAACATTAGACCTATTATAAGGGAATATTGAAATAAAAAACTAAGGTTATGTGAAGTTTGTAATTTTAGACAATTTTGTTTAAAAAAAAGATTACCTGTAATTTTATTAATCACAATCGAATGTTTTATAAAGATATACTCCTGAAATTGGCGATAACCTTTCCGAAATTGATGAGGATGAGTTTTAAAGTTTGTGTAATAAATTTATTCCACCTGACATAGTTCAAGAATTAGATGAAAACTCTCCATATGAATCAATTGAACCTCATACTTCAGGTAATAATGATAATTCAATATTTTTACTGAATGATTCAAATGATCTTCCTATTACTATTGACATCCATACATCAAAAACTACCTTATCAATAAATGACATCCCAGTATCTACTAAATCAGTAAAACAGCAAAAAAACAAACAGGTTTCTAAAAATCCATAAAAAAACATTCCAGTTCAGGGACCATGGGATACGCCACCTCGGGTCCCTCTCCTGCTCCAGATAACTCTGTTGATAGTTTAGCTCCTGCTACATCTTCTACTTTCATTGCTCCGCCTGTTGTTTCTGTCAACTCCGTCCTTCTTTATCCAAATTCCTCAGGTGCTGTTAGTTCTGCTGCTTTCACAAATGGATATGCTCCTCAAATTGGCCCTGTTAATACAAAATTCCCATCTTTTAATATTCAACAGCATCGTATCTTAATGGAAAAAATGGTTATCAGTGGAGTGAACTAAGCAGCCTACAACTTGTACAACGAGAACTGCAACAAGGAACATAGTCCACATTGTCCAACGTCCAAAATGTAATGATTTATTTGTTAAAACGCCTTTGCAATCTTTTGATTTGTTCATCAATGAGTTTATCACAACCACAATTGTAACTCATACCAATCAGGAAATTGTGAATAAGCACGTAAACTATAATGCTCAACAATTTTCGAACTCTTTAACAAACCATATTGAAATTAAGGCATTGTTAGGAATTCTGATATTTAGCGCTGTTCACAAAGACAACCACCTAAATGCATCAGATATGTTTAACAATGCAAAAAGTGGCCTTATGTACAAGGCAGTTTTCTCTGAAAAGAGATTCAGATTTCTCGTGGACTTCTTACGATTTAATGACAAAGCCACTCGCCAAGAGAGAAGAGAAAGTGATAAGTTTGCTCCGATCAGGAAGATATGGAATGTACAAATTTCATCTTGTACAGAAAATTATGAAACGGGACCGTACCTTTCTATTGATGAGTAACTTTTGGAATTTAGGGGAAGATGCCCCTTCAAAATATATATACCGAAAAAACCGTCCAAATACGGTATTAAAATAATAATGATCTGTGATGTTGGGACCAAGTATATGCTTAACGCTGAACTTAGGAAAACAATCTACACCAGGAAGAATGCCTGTAAGAGAGTATTTTGTGAAAAAGCTATTACCTCCGTTTCAAGGTACAAACCGAAACTTGATTATGGGCAATTTTTTCACTAGTATACCTCTTAACAGACGAGTTAAAGAATCCACCATATAATATTACAGTTATTGACACTCTACGCCTTAATAAGCCTGAAATACCACCATGCCTTCTTTTGAGAAAGGATAGACCCTTAGGAGATGCTCGGTTTTCACAACAACCGTTGTGTCAGTAAAAGTAAAATAAAATTGTTTGTCTCGCATCTACGATGCATGTAGGAAGTTATCAAAGCATCAGGTAAACCAGCGATTGTTCACAACTATAACGAAACAAAAGTGGGCGTGCACTGCTTTAACCAAATGTGCAGTGTAATGTCCTACTCTAAGAAAACCAAAAGATGGCCATTATTTGTGTTTTAGTATGTTCAACATGACATGCATAAATTCTTATGTTCTATACAACAGAAAAATAACGTTGAGAGGAAAAGATGCAATAAGCAGAAAATCATTCATGGAGGAACTGTACAAAGGTCTAGCAACTCCATGGCTTAAAGAGCGCCTCAAGCAAGCATCATTGCAACGGTCAACAAAAACTATTATTCTGTCTGGACAGAGAAAACAGCCTCCTTTAAATGTACCTGCACCAGACAGGAAGAAGATGACAACATGCCACTTTTGTCCCTCACAAAAGAGAAGAATGACAAAAAATTATTGTGTCAAGTGCTTCAAGCCCTTTTGCCTTGAGCATCGGGCTGAAATGTGTAAGGAATGTGTGAGTAATTTTTTTTTGAATTTTTAGTTATGGAAAAAGAATTAATGATATTATAGCCAGTTTTATTGCATTTTTACTTATGATAAGCAAGTTCTAATTTTGTCACTATAAACTTTTCATTTATTTCTTATTATATTCTTTAAAATCTAAGTTCATCCATTTCTCATTGTATGTTTTTTTAATATGTTGTATTGTGTATAAAAATAATTTTTGTCTGAACTTTTACAAAGTTGTGACATGTAAAAACTTGTCTTTAACACACACACCCACACACAACTCTTTTTGCAGACTTGATGTGCATACATGTTTTTAGACAGGGTATTGTAAAGGTTCTGTAATTTATATCAAAATAGCCTTCATTATGCGTTATATATAACGGTATAATGTATATTCGTATTAATTACAACGGCATAACAATGTAATTATTAGGTACTAATTTTGTGGTAAAATAGACTACGGAGTACCAATAAAGTAACAAATTATATCTAATGAATTTCCTTTATTTATTCAGGATTACAAAAACATTATTTTTTACCTTAGAAGGGGTCGCCGGAATACTACCCCCCCAAGCAGGTTCCTACGTCATTTTGACGTCAGAGGTCGGGGGTCAGTTTTCCAGTCACACACACTCAAGTTTCGATGCGTTTTGTAATCTTCAATCCAACGAATAATTCTTAGTTTAAAGTGTAATTAGATGGATAGAAATATTGTTCATGTATATTCAATTGGTGGGAACTACCTGACTTGAGCTCGCCTTGAGGCGGCTTGCCTGAGAGACAAGGTTCTAATGACCTGTATCTGTCTGTCAAAACAGATTGCCACCATAAATTAGACATACTCTCGGGTCAAAAAGTATGGATACTCGAGTTTGAGCTCTTAGGCCCATACTATACGGACCGAATAAACGCGACCGAATATCGGTCGCGTTTTTTCGGTCGTAGTAGAACTCACGTTACCATATGGGTCATACTATACGAGCATAAATTCCGCGTCGGCAGACGCGTTGAAAAGCGGAGAGACGGAATTTACGCCGAGCGACGCGCAAATTCAGCCAGCTGAAATTCGGCGTGACTGACTATACGGACCGAATACTGGCAGAATGTCGGTGCGCAGCGGAAGTGGCACTCCAAGCGGCTTTGAGTTGAACCATTTTATTCTTAACAAATAAATTTGGAAATTAATAGGCCTATTGTTATTATTTCAATAAATATGTTCGATACGGAGAAATTTATAATGGAAATAGAACAACGTCCACCTCTGTATGATGTTAGTAGTAAGGACTATAGTAGTACAAATATTAAGGCAAGGTGTTGGTTTGAAGTTTGTGAGGCGATGGAGGAAGATTGGGCTAACCTCTCAACTGAGTTGAAAGTCAACAAAGGTAAGCTAGGCTAGTTAACATCTATATTATGTGTATATGCAAATGAAGATCATCACGTGTATATTTACAATAGGACTACTGGCAGGCATCTTTTCACTGCTCGAACACATTATCATTAAAACGTCAATAGAATCTAATACATTTTCGAATTCATAAAAGTAGCCTACAGAGAACATTTTTGTTTCGTTAGTTTTATTTTTACATTTACCAAAAATATAATAATTGTGTTACAAATGACAAAATACTACTTTGGTAAATTGAAATGCCTAATTAGCTCTTTGGAAGAATATTAAACAATTTTTAATAATAAATCCAAGGCATACAAAAGTATTAAAAATAGATTTTTACAAAAAACAAATAGGCCTAAAGATTTTTTTGAAAATTTTGAAAATTTGCAAGAAATGATATTTTCGTTTCAAAAAACATACAAAAAACGTCAAAATTGAAAGTTAGTGCTCCTAAACTATTAATATAGTTTAAAGGATAATACAACCTACAAAAAAATTAAATGAAGTGTAAATTTGTGGGTTGTTAAATATAGGCCTAATATATTGTCTTCTAAAAACTATTCGTTGTTCTCGTGAGTAAAATATCCATAAAGACACAAAATGTTTTTGCAAAATGGCATAAAAAGGGGTATATAATATATTTTAATATTAATTTAAACGCACAAACTTCGATTTAAAAAATCCTTGTTAAAAGAGATAGTATTTGCCTGTGGAGAAATGCTTTAAAACAGCTCCTGTGTACTCTTTGCCAGGTAGAGGATTAAAAAGTAATATTAAAGTCTTCTAAATTATAAAATTGTTGTGCACTAATTTTCTTATTAAATGATAGAATTTACACCTTTTCTTTAATTTTGTTTAAACCGGTTTCCTCTAAAACGTACCAGGCTGAAAGGTTATTGAATACACAATACGTTTTGGGCAATTGTGACCCCCAATTTGGACTAAAATGCTTTGGAATGTAGTACAAAAATGGTTCTACTAGCTCCTGGTTTTGCACTAAATACTACAAATTAAATAATTAACTAAAGGTTTTAGAATTTTAACACCTTAACCGAAACACCGGTCTCAAATACCGGTTGGGAAATTTGTAGCTTTATGTTGGCTATCCTGTAAGGGCGTCATACTTCTTCTTCTCAGTAGCTTCCCCTCTACTCACCCTCCCCACTTTACACCGGTTTCTGTTCAGTTACGCGCTTGACCTTGAAAGTGATCGGTCAACATTTAAAACACTGCCGGTCTCTAGTACCGGATGTTTCGTGATACGTAATTTTTCTCTTTTCGATTATTTATTACCAATCATATAAATTAGAACTTTTGGTTTGTTTATTATTATAAATTAACAATGGATCGTGCAGGACCTAGCAGACGTGTTTCTGTGCATGGCATTGACTTTACAAGTCGTATACATGACATGCTACATGATGAATTGAGTGATGATGGTTCTGATGATAGTGACATTGTGGACGATTCTGACATAGACCCTGATTACGTATTACCTGATGCAGACACTTCTTATAGTGAGGTTGAGGATGATGTACAAGATAATGATGAAGGTGATAATAGTGACAATGAGGTTTCAAACAGTGATCTATCAGACGATGATAATGTAGCTTTAGATCAGTTTGTAGATAAAGATCTACCTGACTATGTTTTTAGTCGTTTGAAAAATAAAGAGTTTGGTCCAGCATATCCTTGGTCAACAAAAGAGCCACAAGAAAATGTCAGGGTTAGAACTCCAGCACGAAACATTATTACAGGTGGCTTACCTGGTTTGACACTTCAAGCACGAAGATTAGGAAATAATCCTGAACCACTTGCAATTTGGAATATCTTATTTGATGTAGATATTGTAAATAAAATAGTTGTGAACACTAATGTCAAACTGGCGACTGTGAGGGGAGGACTAAGTCAGACAACCAACAAATCTAACTACAGAGACACAGATGTAATTGAACTAAACGCTTTTTTTGGCCTCTTGCTTCTGTCATCGGTTTTAAAATCAAACAATGAAACAATTACATCTGTTTATTCAAAGGATCCAACAAACCGACCTTATTTCAAGGCTGCTATGTCCCTCAAGAGGTTTGAGATTTTATTGTCTGCTTTGAGATTCGATGACTCAAGAACTCGCAACCAAAGGAAAGTTATAGATAAAGCAGCTGCAATTAGCGAGGTGTTCTCTAAAGTTATTAGTAACTCTCAAAGACTATACTCATTGTCTGCATACACAACTATTGATGAAATGCTGATTCCGTTCAGGGGCAGATGTGCTTTTCGAATGTATTTGCCAAATAAGCCACACAAATACGGGATCAAAGTTATGTGTCTTACAGATGCAAAGACCTCCTACCTATACAATGCCTATATTTATACGGGTAAGGGAAGCGACAGTATTGGCCTTGCACCTGAGCACCAGGAAAAGAGCAAACCAACACAATCTGTTCTTCGTCTTTGCCAGCCAATTGAAGGAACAAACCGCAATGTGACGGCTGATAACTGGTTTTCGAGCATGGAAGTAGCTGATGAGCTTGAAAACCTTAGCCTTACCTACGTAGGGACGTTGCGAAAAGACAAGAAAATTATTCCGCCAGAATTTCTAGCTATTAAAAATCGACGTGTCCATTCAGCTCGCTATTGCTTCAATGGTACCAGGACTCTTGTCTCATACGTTCCTGAAAAGAACAGAGCTGTTGTCCTACTCTCGACTATGCATAATGGGATAGTAACTGATGAGCTAAAAAAGAAGCCAGAGGTGATTTGTTTTTATAACAAAACAAAGTGTGGAGTAGATATCATTGACATGAAATGCGCTGTGTACTCTTCACGAAGGAGAACAAGGCGGTGGCCTTTAGCCGTATTCTACAGAGTTTTGTCTATTGCAAGCATAAATGCTTGTATTTTGTACCTAAGCTATCGGGGAACTGCCAACACTACACGTTTCCAGTTTACAAAGCAGCTTGGCCAAGCACTTGTTGAGCCACTTCTGAGAAGGCGATTGACAATCCCAAACCTTCCACGCGACCTGAGAAGTGACATCAAAACAGCCCTTGGAGAAAGCCGCCAAGAAGAACAGCTGGAACATGTTCCTACGGACAAAATGGAGAAGAGGAAGACGTGTGGGAAGTGCCCCTCAGTCAAAGAAAGAAAAACACAATATAAGTGTATCAGATGTGCTGTGCCTATTTGCTTGGAATGCAGCCGAAAAGTGTGTAATGAATGTGCTTTAGATTGTGTCTAAATGAACGAAAAACGGACAAATCTGCATTTTTTTACACTCCAATTGTTTGGTAAGTCTAGTGTACTATACATTGATATGGTAAAGATTATTAGATTCATCATAGTGTGTTTGAAATTTTGGTACAACAGAGTAAGTGGTACACTAGTTTTAATAATTTTCTTTTAGGTAAACACAAAACATTATGCAGGTTCTTCTGTTTTAGAATACCGTATACACTTTCCAGTAATTTGATGATGATAATATGGTTTTGAATGGTTATGATATTTGTCATTACGTTTTTTTACTGTATACATTTTCATATATTAACATATTATTTACCATGAATGTTTTCATTATATTTTTAAGCTATTGTTGTATTAATTTCTTAAACTTCATCTTTGCTCGATGACATCGTCCAATTTAAATAAAGATTTTTAGTTTTGGTTATATGTACTGATATATTTTCCATTTATGTATACAATAAATGTAAAATTTCTACAAAGCAATTGTTGTTTTTGTTCACTGTCACAATTTATACCACTAATTTAAATTTTCAGAGTCAATATTATAATAAAAAACCAAAGAAAACCATTGCCGGTCCCTGAGACCGGTGTTTCGGTTTACGTTACTAAAACCATGTTTCGGTTAAGGTGTTAAAAGTCAAATTTTAATACACTTTATAATAACCAAATGCTATACATAATTTGAAATTAACTTTAACTTATTATTTAAGAATTTGTACAGAACAGTTTGATGTTAAGGTTTCAAACGAGATTACTCAAGCATACTTTCCTTGCCATGGCAATGCACCAGGTCCATTAAAATAATTGCAAAATGAATCTCGAAATTCGATTCCAGTTGAACGTCCGCCTACAACAACTTGATCCGACAAGGTTTCTAATTCACAAGCCAGAGTGTCTTCAAAAATGTATCCGTCCCTTTTTTCACAAAATTATTCAATAAACAGCAGCTCTGTACTATGGTAGTCGCTAATTCAATGTCAACCAAAATACAGGAGTGTAAGACGCGCCATTATTACTTAGGATTCCAAATGAACACTCCACGACTCTTCTTGCCCTACAATTTCGGTAATTGTATGTTCTTTTCTCAGCAGTAAGGTTTTTGTTAGGGTAGGGACGCATAATTCGTCTAGTAAGTCCAAAAGCTTCGTCTCCCAAGAGAACTAGGGGCATTGGTGCATTGAATATTTCCAAGTTTACATACTGAGGTACCGGCAGTGGTCGATCTTAAGGTATTTCAAGAATTTCATTTCTGAGTCTTTGATAAAAATTGGAGTTCTTGAAAATAGTTGAATCCCCTTCACGTCCATATGCTAAAACGTCAATCGCAGTAAAGTTCAACTTTGCATCACTGACAGCTAGTAAAACAATTGAAAAATACTTCTTGTAATTGAAGCATTCTGATCCAGAATTTGGTGGACAGTTAAGCCTGATATGCTTGCCATCGATCGCACCAATGCAGTTAGGGCAATTAGTTAAACTCTCAAAGTCTTTTGTTATTTGCTCCCACATATACATTGTTGGCGGTGGCATTTCAGTGGGTTGAAGTTGTTTCCAAATTGCTTCACATGTTTCTTTTACTATTACTCGTACTGTATTCCTTGAGACGTGGAAATGATACTCCAAATCACCAAAACTCATTCCTGATGCCAAATACCTATAATAAATACGGTACCAAAACATTTAGTGGGATAATAAAATGAAGGGAACAAAA
>JAGFPH010011528.1:21865-33475 GCA_018207615.1 Philaenus spumarius | reverse complement strand
TTCGATAATATTTTAACACCGGTTTTCCGTTAAACGGTCACATATTGTATTCATGCGTCAATTTATTTTGCGGACATTCACAGTGGTACTTAAATGACGTTTTAAAGGCATTATTTAATAAAATTTGTGCTAATTATGTTCGGGCGATAATTTCTTTTACTGGTATTCACAATTTATGTTCGATAATATTTTAACACCGGTTTTCCGTTAAACGGTCAAATATTGTATTCGGGCATCAATTTATTTCACGGACATTCACAGTGGTACTTAAATGACGTTTTAATGGCATTATTTAATAAAATTTGCGCTAATTATGTTTGGTCGTTAATTTCATTCGCTGGCATTCGCTATTGTATGTTCGATAATATTTTAACACCGGTTTTCCTTTAAAAGGTCACACATTGTATTCGGGCCTCAATTTATTTCGCGGACATTCATTTTGGTACTTAAATGACATTTTAATGGCATTTTTTAATAAAATTTGCGCTAATTGTGTTTGGGCGTTAATTTCTTTCACTGGCATTCGCTATTGTTTGTTTAACAAATTCAGATATATAATATACACACAAGTGAAAGAGAGGAAACAATAAAGTACTTTGTTTTTAATTTGTATTGTGTAATGTTTACTTTTGCATTAGTTTCTACCCAATTACTGTGCTAGTAGCTTGTCGATAAAAGCCTTGAATTTTAGAATTCAAACCTTGAATTTTAGAATTCAAACTTTGAATTTTAGAATTCAAGCTTTGAAATCCTTGAATTCTATTAACTTAGATCACTGGACACCCTGGTTACGGATTCCGCTCCCGGACCCGATAATACTGTATATTCTATGATAAACACCTCCGAGATTCGGGTAAGGCATTTCTTCTCCAAATATACAATCGTTTATGGGATGAGCATATCTTTCCTGATTCTTGGTTGGATGCCATAGTAATTCTTCTATTAAAACCAGGGAAAGACAAAACTGATCCAAGTAGTTATCGTCCTATCTCTCTCACCAACGTTCTATGTAAACTGATGGAGAAGATGGTCAATCAGCCGCTTGTATGGTACCTTGAAAGTAACCAACTGATCTGTAAAGAACAGTGTGGTTTCTGACAGGGAAGATCATCCATCGATCAACTGGTTTTGTTATAGTCGGTCATTCAAAATGCCTTTCTTCTTTGTCAGACACTTGTTGCAGTGTTTTTTGATTTTCAAAAGGCGTGTTATATGGCTGGGAAAAGAGGAATTCTAAATATATTACAATCTTGGGGAATCATGGGAGAATCTTAGCATTTATTACAAATTTCCTGTCTAATCGATATTTTAGGGTGCGTCTTGGATCCACCTTATCAGATCGATTTTATTTAGAAAATGGTGTTCCTCAAGGCAGCGCATTTAGCGTCACCTTATTTGCAGTACTTTAATAGCATTACTGCTAATGACCGATTACCTGTCCACTGTTCTCTTTTTGTTGATGATTTTGTCATGTGGCAACCCGAAACATGACAACTGCAGAAAGAACACTACAATTAACAATCAACAAATTACAAACATGGTCCAATCATACAGGATTTAAAAATTCCGCTGCTAAAACTCGATGCATTGCTTTTACTCATCGCAGACAGCATTTTAGTTCCACTTTATACCGAAACGGAACTCAACTTCACTCCGAAAACATTGTCATATTTCTAGGACTTATATTCGACCATCGACTCTCTCGGAACCCTCATGTGACAAATTTAAAATCATGCTGCATCAAGGTCTTAGACATGTTACGGGTTCCAAGCGGTTCTCATTGGGGAGCCGATAGAACCTGCATGCTGCGTTTTTACCGAGCTCTTATTCGATCACGAATTGACTATGGGTCCATAGTCTATTCATCAGCTAGTTTATCGGTTCTTAAAAAGATTGATGTCGTTCATAACACTGCTCTCCGTCTAGCATCTAGAGCTTTTCGTTCTCGTACCATTAGTAGTCTGCTTGTTGAAACGGGTGAGCCATCGCTCATGCGACGTAGACAACAGCTATAATTGTCGTATATGTGTAACTTGCGCTCCAAACCTTTGCATCCATCATGTGATATTGTATTTCACAATCCATTATTTGCACAGTACGAATGGCGTAAAAAATCTACTGCTCCTTATGGAATCAGAACCATCCGTATCCTCAATAATCTAGGTGTTGCACTACCCCTTATATATGAAAATACACCATGTTTTGCCGCTCCATGGTCGATTAGAAAGAGTCATGTTGATCTCTCACTATCTAGATATCTAAAACAAACTACACCCGATGTTGTTTACCATCATCAGGAATTTATATCCATATGTAAATTTTACCCTTCAAGTCAGATTATTTTCACTGATGGTTCTAAATTAGACAATAGAGTCGGATGCGGATTTGTTCTGTCAGGAAACAGCTTCACTTATGGATTACCATCCTCCTCTTCTGTATACACAGCAGAACTTTTTGCAATATTCAAGGCACTCAAAATTTTACTACCAACACCGGAGCACCTTCTTATATGTTCAGATTCAAGAAGTGCACTTGAGCCCATTCAAGACTCTCCTAACCCTTTGGTCAATGATAATCTGTGCTCCACGCACAGACTTTGGCTACGGGGTGTCGTTCTGCTAGGTTCCAGGTCACGCCGGTATACAGGGAAATACTAAAGCAGACCTAGATGCTAAGGAAGCCAATTTCTTTCAGTCTATCGTGAATAGAGTAATGGCATTAGAAAATATGGCCTCTTTGAAACAAGCCTTGTTTAGATAGTGGGAAGAAGAGTGGGTAGCAGTACAAAACAATAAACTCCGCCAAATTAAGGATACCGTTCAGCCATGGATATCTTCAACCTGCCAAAGCCGTCGAGAGGAAGTGGTGGTTTCTCATCTACGCATTGGCCATTCTGGGTTAACCCACGGGTTTCTGTTGCGTCGGGGGGATCCGCCGCTCTGTCCTTTACTGCTTAAATATCCTTTTCATCAAACACCTGCCTTTAGATAGTGAAAAGTTAAAACCTGTTCGTAAGAGTTTTTGCCTTCCAAATTCCATTCGGAGGATGCTGGGTGATGACGCCCAAACCATTAATATGGTGTTATCATTCCTCCATCGGTTGAATGTAATTGGAAACATTTGAAAATAATATACATTGAACTTGACTGAGGGTGAACTAAACCTCCATAGATATTCCTAATTTATTAAAGCAACAAAAAAGCTCACATCTGACCTTGCTTCACCCTCTCCAACAAAAGGATCTGCAAAGCAGTACTACTTAAGAGGGTACATGCAACTGCAGGAATGGCTGGGGAACACATTATCGCCAGAGCACTGGGGATGGTGGCGAGGGGAGAATGGCACTTTGGATCCAATAAAAACCTTGGGCTCTCCAGCCCCTGATTATGTTTTAAGCTCCATTTTTTGTAGATGCATAAGTACAGATCAAGGACTTTAGCTGTGCGCACGACCAGGCGCATACTACACGTGTATAAAACATAGAGTGGATGTTCACCAAGTAGCGTTAACTGGTTATTGTGCCCGGTAAGTCACCCAATGTTTGTAGAAAAAATGCCCCTCTCCACCCCCCCGTCCACTATTGGTACCTGTTTCCCGTGCGCACAGCTAAAGTCCTCGATCTGTACTTGTAAGGGGAGATGTGGCGATCGACAAGCTGGAATGAAATGTAGCTCTGTTTGCACCAACTTCCAAGGATCCTGCACAAATGGTCCGTTACTGGATGAAGAGGAATTCGATGTGGACTGTATGAAGATATAGATGAAGATATTTTTGAAGAAATAGACCTTCATGTGTAAAATGTAATACAATGAAGAAAGTTTCCTATATTATGTATTTTATATTTGAATAACTTTACAAATAAAGCCAAAAATTATTTTCCCACAACATTATCTCCAAAACTATAAAGCATAAGAAAAATATTATTAAGACATTTCTTTGAAGAGCATTTACTCTAGTTTAATTTTATATAGGATAAGTATTTTGCTTAACTCAATATTTCCCGAGATTTTTAAGAAAAATCTTTATAAAACCTTTAAATGATTCCCCCTCCCACTCACCCCCCACCTTCGGGGAATTTTAGTATGTTGTATAGAACACTGGATTGAGTAACTATTCCAAGTTTCAAAACTTCGGGATTTTCCCCCCTGTTTTGTTTTAGTTCTCTGGACAACTGTACAAATTAAGCCAAAAACCCATACTTTTGAATTTAGTTCAAATTTCAACCGACTATATCTTCAAAACTATAGCAACTTTGAAAAAATTACTAGGAACTTTTTTGAAGAGAATTTACTGTAGTTTAATTTTGTATATGGTTAGTTTTTCGCTAAACTTAATATTTTCCAAGTTATTTAAGAAAATGAGAGCTATCCAGGCAGTGAGAAGGCAGATGCTCCGGCATTCATGGGGCCGGAACCAATGTGCTGCATTAGCCGTAGCACAGCCAAGATCGCAGTAAAAAACTGGGCCATGGAAGAGCAACGCCAGAGAAGGTGCAGATTACCTGGGTACACGCAGAGTAAAATTGATCAAGGGACCAAACACTAAGCTCACCAAATCCCTAATCAAGTTAAACCGATTCAGAAAACACCTAGCAACAGTGGGAATCCTTGAAGGCGACCAACGCTGTCGGCTTTGTGATCAGGCAGAAGAGTCAACAACATATTTGAATGCGAGATCCTAGAGCGCAGAAGGAGGGGGCTTTTTGGAATCCAGCAACCAGGGGACGAAGAAGACACTTACTTGGTGGAGAAAATCCTGGAGCTCACAAAGGATACAGGCATCTAACATGCTAAGCGCGGGACACAGGAGGCACAATAAACCAAAAGTTGATGTGTAATTAAAGCAAGGAGAACTCTAACCCAGTAAAATCTAATCTAATAAGAAAACTTGTAATAAAAGATCTTTGATGATTCCCCTCCTCCCACTAACCTCCCTCCTTTGGGGAATTTTAGTATGTTGGACAAGACACTCGAATGAGCAACTATGCCAAGTTTCAAAACTTCGGGATTTTTCCCTCTATTTAGCAATTTTTTTCTAATTTAACCATAATACTACCACCTCACGGAACTTTGAAAGTGTTTTTTTTTTTTAGAAAGAGTATGAAATGTTCTTCAATAGCATGTAATAAAACCAACAACTATTTTAATTTAATTATGTAATTTGACTTGGAATTTTAATCGTAAATTTTTGTGGAAATATTTAACTTCTTCTGTGGAACTTTTACAATACTGTTCAACTCTGCTCTCCAATGACAAAACCTAGTAACACACTTTTTTAGAAAATTTAATTATTAACACATTAGTATAGTTCAAATAGCAATAAACGGGAAACACATGTTGGGAAAAAGTCAATCATGTTTGGTTGAACATTAACTTTATAATTTGTATTTTTAGTTTAGTTAAACCTTGTAAATTTGGCTATTTTTTATTTTTACACCTTTATAAACACAGTAAGTCAGAAATACACATATAAAACCTAGTACAGTAGAGCGTCGATAATTCGGATTAATTTTGACCAGACCCTGTCCGAATTATCGAATATGCTGTATAACAATGGAGCGCTGCTATCTAGACTACTGCCGACCAAAAAATGTTATGTCATTCAGTGTAAATGCCTACATGTCTGAACCTATTTGGAGGGCGTCTTCGAAATAGGTTTAACCCTGCAGACATTTTTACTGTCACACAACTTACTTCAGCTTAATTACGCAATTAGTGTGCTCGTGATTCTTGCAGTGTAATTGCATAGGCACAGTGTTGTTATAAGGGAGTTTTGTATGTTAATTATTCAAACTCAGCTTTCGAATAAACAACTTTTTTTATTTTCACTAAGCACACATTTCAATAATCAACCACAGTACATACTGTGTTTGTTTAAAATTTACATACTATAATACAGTAAGACAACTATTTACAGAAAAATCCTTGATTGTAATTTTGATAAAATCCGGATTTTCGACGCTCCGGATTTTTGACGTTTGAATTATTGACGCTCTACTGTATATTCAAGGAGTTGCTAGTTTTCCATTTTGCATTATGGACATCACTAGATTTGAACATCAGCTGCTAGGTCCTAGTTCTGCTATTATGTTTTAACCCCCGACGCAAACGGAGGGGTGCTATAAATTTAACGTTTGTATGTGTCTGTGACATTGTAGCTCCCAAACGGATAAACTAATTTTGATTTAGTTTTTTTTTTTAAACGTGACTTGAACGAGAGTGTTCTTACCTATGACTCAAGAAAACATGTTCAGCCGTTTAAGATCATCAGCTTGTTCTAGTTTACTTTATGGAGGGTTTTAATATTTAAAATTTTACTTGTGTAATTATGTTTGTTGATAAAGTGAATGCAATCATGAACAAATAATTACAAGAATATAATAAGTTCACTTACTTAATTTAAATTCAAAACTGAATTCAGTGTAAAAACCTACTAAAAACTTTACCAAGTTTAATTTAAAACATAAATGAAAAATATACAGTTCTTTCTACCTTATTAGAAGATAAATGTTCATACAGCTGATTAGAAGTAGTTTAAACAAATTAAGTGATAACAAAACCCCTCTCTTCTGTAAAATGTACTAAACTTGATTTACTAGCTTTTTACTTGGGAAAGCAGAACTGAACAATTGCCATATGATTTGTAAAAAAACATATTCTATTGTGATTTTTAAATATTTGTTTATAATGAAATTTTTTATCAAAAGCTCCTGAATACAATGTAGGTCACAAACAATAGATAAAGTTTAAAACGTTTGGACGATTGTTTTGTTGCAGCCTAACATGTACCGTCTGATGCAGTTGTCACAAACAACAATCCCCGTGGCAGCTAGTTTCACTCATTTGTTTTCTCATCGAAGAAAAACAAACAGGATTGAGTTCATCACGGACTTCCCTGCTAATGATGATGCCGAAGTAGTCTCTTCGTTGCAAGTAAGTAAACCCTGTAGGCTATCTGGTACGTGGAAACCACTCAACTCGTAGGGTCTTTTTTTTTACTACGTGCGCATATTATTTTTAAATCTAGAATGTATTCACTTCACGTAAAGTTTTCATTTTCATTAACTCCTATAAAAGCGAGTGTACGGCCGTGAGTAACAATATAATATAGCAGCTGATTTCACTCATCGTCAATAATGCTCAAACAAAATCTAGCGTAGATTATACTTTGGGGTTATGTTTACAACTTCAATCAATAATAACATTTTAATATAATATCTTTTGAAGTTGATACTTTTTAAATATGAGTTATAGATCTACGAATCTTATGAGTTATAGAATCTTATAATACGTTATAAGATTTGCTTTGAGATTATAAAATGAAAATAAATACAACCTTTTATCATCGATATATTCAATTATACAAATTTAAAGAAGAGTTACCCATTCTTTTAACTTCGGAAACATTCATACATATTAGAATAGTAATGTCTTTATTATTAATATTAATAACTTCTAAATCATTATAATATATCAATTTGGAATGAAAATCAATTAAAAGATAATATTTTTGTCTTTATTTTGATATATAATAATGTATAAAAATACATAATTTTTACAAATACAGGGTGTCTACCAACCAGGGAAATCGGGAAATAGCCGGGAATATGAATTGACCTTGAAAGTTCCGGGAGAAAGCCACGATTTTGATGTGTAAACGGGAATTTTATCCCTTCACTTGTGTTATTTTCGTTTTGTAAATGCAATCGCGGGAGTTCGGCATGAGTAAGCGCTGTTTCGTAGAAAAGCTGAAAGTTGTATACGAACATGCCGTAACCATGGCAACAGAACAAGGGTTTGTAAGGATGTGTCGATACCGATTCCCTCAAGTCGATTCCATTGGTTCTTAGTGCGATAGTACTGAATTATTAACCATATAAATTTATGTGCATAATCTATTTTAAACATTTTATAATTTAAATTAGGTATGGGTCGATTCACGATACCACCGATACTTTGTCTTTGGTATCGGTAACAAGAATCGATAGCCGAAACTCGATTCTGATTCCGAGAGATA
Source organism: Philaenus spumarius (assembly GCA_018207615.1). Classification (NCBI taxonomy): domain Eukaryota; kingdom Metazoa; phylum Arthropoda; class Insecta; order Hemiptera; family Aphrophoridae; genus Philaenus; species Philaenus spumarius. The sequence goes on along the minus strand of JAGFPH010011528.1, from coordinate 25,459 downwards.
CTCAGTTCAGTTCATATCATTGTCAGACTAGCCAATTCTCCGTATTTAGTACGGAGACTCCGTATTTTGAATGTAATCTCCAGTATTTGCAATCACATTCTCTGTATTTCAACTTAATTCCCATTAAGCATTTAACAATAAATATCAGTAGGAAAAATGTAAAACTCTCTTACTTTGATGTATGTAGATATTTTCCCTTGTAAAATGTTTAGGCAATTGTTTCGTTTGTGAAGTAAACGCTTCTTGTTTTATTTATATTCAAGCGTTTGCATGGTTATTTGTACACAGAAAGGTAAAGTAGGCTCAAGGTCAACCACTTATGGATTTGTTTCTTATCGTGTCTATTTATAGAATTAGGGTGTCTACTATGAAGAAAAGTTACAAATTTTATAGATCGGTAACAAAAGTATATTTAAAGTATAATAATTCTATTTGTTTTAGTTCGGGTAAAACATTTTTGGAATTAACGTTACCCGCGATTTATGTTTTCTGTGGGAATCCCGACGAAGTGCCTTTGTTTTACTTGTTATTCATTCCCGCAAATAGCGACATTTAATTCCACCTTTTCCGAATTTTACAAGTGTCATCTAAATAACCTTTTTGCGGACTTTAGCCGTTGTAATTTAAAATTAAATTTTAATGCCGGTATTTCATAGAAACAAGACCAAATTATTGTTCTCGGGAGTAGGGTTTTTCGCGGACATAAAATTGTGTTTTATAAAATTAGCATTTTAGTAATATTCGGACGTCGTATTCTTTTGTGAACATTTTTAAATAATATTTCAATAATGGTAGTTCATACAATTTTCATAAATTGTATTCGGGCATCGATTTTTTCACGGTCATATGCTGTTGTATAAAAATTGCGTTTTAATGCTTACATTTTATAAAATTAGCGCTAATAATATTCGAACGTCGTATTCTTTTGCGGACATTCGTCATTGTATTTTGAATAATATTTGAACAATGGTAGTTCATAAAATTAACACAAGTTGTATTCGGGCATCTTTTTCGATCCTTTGTGTCTAATTCTGAATGCTATCTAACTTTTTATGGTTTCTTTATTTATTTATTTACGGACATTGCCACTTTAGAAATTAACATGTCATTGGTACAGCAGCATGACGAAATGATTCAATATTCATAGACATAGATTAAACAGCTTTCTTTTTATCCAATTGTAAAAATAATTGTATGCAGCCTAGATATTTTTAGCTTACACAAATAGTTTTTAGCAAACAAATTTTATATTTTTATTAAATATGTGTTAAGGTTGGTGAATGACTCTTTATTTATGTTATTTTATTATATTTGATGTTTTTATTTTGATTTTTACAAAGGCTTAGTAATTTAGTAAAATATTTTATTACAAGTTGTGTTTTCATATTTACTCTACAAATTCCCACATTTAATTAAAATTTTGTAGCTTGTTTTTAGAAATTTAATTTTTTTGTAACTGTTGAAATTTAATCATTAATACATAAAATTTTTTTTTACTTTTATTATTATAAAAATAATAATATAAAGTGTATTGGTGATTTAATTTCAACAGTTATATGAATTAGGAGGCAATCACCATTTTGGTGATGGGTTAAAAGATTTTTGATAAATTTCAGTTCTCTAATAGTCTATTTAACCCTCAAGTAATGAAGGTCAGTACAAACTTGTTTAAGAAAACAAGAAAAGTTAGAATTATCAGTCTGAAATAAAATTCACAGTGCAAGAGTCTTCAAGAAGTATACATAGGTATGTCTTATAAAATTGTTCACTTATCTTAAAAATAATATGTTTTAATAGTAACATGTGAATCCAAACCTTATGATCTTTGTCTTTTCTAACTTGCTTGAAACAAGTTTTGGTTGATGAATTTGCATTATTTTGTTGAAATTTTGATGATATGAAAGTACTTATTTTACTTACTCTCAGTTGAGCACTTTACTATTACCGAATGGCATGTAATATGCATATTAGTATAACCAGGAAAATCATGGAGAAACCTGGAAATAACCAGGAATTTCAAAAATCGCTTTTGGTTGACACCCTGAAATAGGCCGTTAAAAAGTTTTCTAAAATAATTTAAATTTTACAATATTTGAATATTTTATAATATTTAAAACATTTAAACTATTTGATATGTCAATAAGAAATGAAAATAAATTAAAAAATAAAAATAATATTTTTTATCTTTCTTGATATATAGTATATTATGTAAATAACACATAAAATTTAAAACATTTAAACTATTTTATAATAATAAATTATGTAAATAACACATTTTAACAAATAGGCCTCAGTTAGTAATCTTATAATTGTACACATTTACCGAGTTAAAAACCCCCCTCAGCATAGTAAGGTAGGCCTAGATAAAGTCTGCTGTTTTTAAATAGTATTATTTTAAATGATGTATTTCTGATGTGTATTTAATCAATCTGCCTGTGATTTTTCACACAGGCTTACTAGTTATTATGTTTTCTTGTTCAGAAAAGAACAGAGAACATTGCTATGTAGACAAATATTTTTGAACATTTTTCTCCAGTTGTTTTTGAGTTCCAAACAGGAAAATAATAATAATACAAACCTAGCATACTCCAACAAGGAAACGCGTGGTCTCAGTACAATAGTATATTTAAATGTCAATAGCTTGCCTGATGATTATTATGCTTTTTGCCAATTTTATTAGCTTTTAAAGTTTAATTTTTTCTCGACTATTTTTTCCACATTAGTGGCGGGTCTACACTATGCGTATTCCACATGTGCCAGTCTAAAGAAAAGAAATTGCTTGGAAATGTACTGGGCCTAAATAAGACCGCACATGTATTACAAAGTAAATAAAGTTTTATGACCTTACCTTATTCAAGACATATCAGAATGACCTGATTTGGCTATTTACATTCAAAACAAAGAGTACAGTATAGTTTAATAAACAATTTGTTTATTAACAAAAATATATTTAATTATTTTTAAAAGTATACTTATATATCGTTATTTTTAACAAATTTACATGCCCTTCGTACACAACGTATAAAAAATTACAATTAGTTATTTTTTTACAAAACCCTCCCTTAAATCAAGTCAAAATAAAATAAAAACCCCTTTATTTATTTATGTTGAATTAATTTACTATTTATACATATACATAGTAATAACACAAAATGTAAGGTACAAATTCATCACAGAATCAAACACATTAATTATACATATGTACCACAATCACAGGAAATTGTTTTATATACGTTTGTTATGTTTAACTTAAGTATTTGTTGGCCAACTTAATAATAATAATAAAAAAAATTAAAAAAAGTTTATTTTAGTTGTGACATCACCTTTTAGAATAAATAAACAAAAAATAATATCATATTAATTTTGAAATAATTCCTTAGGGGTTGTAAGGTCTAAAAATGCATGCTGTCCCATCCAATATTTCTTAATTATAAATGTTATTAAAATGATAGCCTTTTATTTTTATCTTTACGCATAGACATCAGAAAATCATAAATTACTTTTGCTCTGACTTAGAACGTAAACTTTGTTATTTAAGTTGAAACATAGTTTGCTGGTTTTATAAAAGTAGGCCTAATCATAAATTACTTTTGC
>JAGFPH010011528.1:10780-21855 GCA_018207615.1 Philaenus spumarius | reverse complement strand
AGTTTGCTGGTTTTATAAAAGTAGGCCTAATCATAAATTACTTTTGCTCTGACTTAGACCGTAAACTTTGTTATTTAAGTTGAAACAGTTTGCTGGTTTTATAAAAGTAGGCCTAATCATAAATTACTTTTGCTCTGACTAAGAACACAAACTTTGTTATTTCACTTTTGTTTGATGAGTAGAACTGTTGTTAATTCCGGAAGTTGGACCAGCTTATTAGCTGGCATTTCAGAATACGGTGTTTGCTTAAGTGAAATGACTTGACGACAGAGAAACCATGGCCGACATGTTTATTATATTTTATTAAGACATTTATTTTACAAAGCTAGTTACCGAGTCCACAACTATCACTCATTTACTTCGATATTATTATAATCAAGGTGACTGTCAAAAGCGGCTACGCATCACAATGTTGTTTTAATTTAATCTACAGTACACTAAAAGTTATGTAAGGCCATGGCCAAGGTTATGTAATAATTATATTAATAGTTATAGCAACTGCATTTTTAGGATATTTTTACCATGAGGTCAAATATCATTTTGAGGGGCAACAGTAATTACAAATTTATTATCAGCAATTCCTTATCTTGGAGAATCAATAGTAAAATGAATTTGAGGAGGATTTGCTGATAATGCCACATTAACACGATTTTTTACCCTACATTTTTTAATACCATTCATTGTATTAGTTATAAGAAGCTTACATATTTTCTTTCTTCAGAAAAAAGGATCGAATAGTCCACTTGGAATCTCATCAAATATTGATAAAATTCCATTTCATCCTTATTTTTCAATTAAAGATTTAATAGGATTCACCATTACTATTATAATATTTTTAATTTTAAACTTAGTAGAACCCTACATTCTAGGGGACCCAGATAATTTCATTCCAGCCAACCCATTAGTTACCCCCGCCCATATCAAACCAGAATGATACTTCTTATTTGCATATGCCATTTTACGGTCAATTCCTAATAAATTAGGGGGGGGGGGGGTAATTGCATTAATTATATCAATCTTAATTTTATTAACTTTACCTTTTTCAAATATAAGAAAGTTTAAGGGAATAAAATTTTATCCAATTAGCCAAATATTATTTTGAATATTAGTATCAACAACAATGCTATTAACCTGAATTGGAGCATGACCAGTTGAAGAACCTTACATCTGAACAGGAATAAATCTTACATACATTTATTTTTCTTATTTTATTATTGAACCAATAAGAAAAAAATTATGAGATAACTTTATTAACTAGTTGATTAGCTTATAAAGCGTATGATTTGAAATCATAAGATAGAAAAGAAAACTCTACTAACTTAACTATAATTAATGAATTAAATAATCAAAGACTTAAACCCTAAAAAAACAAAAACAAAATAATTTAAAGAAATAGGCAAATAGCTCTTTCAAGCTATATATATAAGCTTATCATAACGATAACGAGGTAACGCCCAAAATGTTTGATAATTAGAGAATAAATTTATACTTATCCCCTTTGTCGAGGGACTAATTACTTTTGAAATATAAAAATAATAAAATATTTATACAAAATTGTGTACATATAATTCAACCAATCTATAGTAAGTGATCCATATTATAATGCTGTTACAATACCTTGAAACAAGTTCGTCCTGTGACCACTAAAAATGGCTTCTCTTTTGAATGTCAACGCAAGATGAATCCACTAGGAGACGTGGTGGAGTCTAGGCATTTTCGGCGAGCTAGCTAGCTTATAAAACACAGTTCACTTATATATAAATCACCATTTATTGGTTCATATGTACACAAGAAAAGGGCTAACATAAAATAATACCTTAAAGAAAACAAAATCACTTCTTTGTGATAGACACAACGCGCACTTCGCGAATGTTTTTTTGTTACGAAACACTTCTATATGCTGCCAGCTAGGAAGAATCAAGATGCTTAATCATTTTGTCTGTCCTTACTGCGCATGTGCTTCGGTTATGCACATGTCACAGCTGAGAGCAGCTGATCTGTAGTTGTCTATCAGAGACGGTAGATCGAGTGGGAGTGTTGTTTGAAAGTATTTCTTTTGCAAATGTAAAGGCGAGTTTTAAATTTGTGTAGCTGCTATTTATTAAACGCCACACACAGTTGCGAATTTCGGCTGTGTATTTTCGGTAAATCGACAACACACAATGAAATTCGTTGTAAACTTTCATATTTTCCTAAGGACGTTTGCCAAAAAAACATTTTACAATGCCTTAATATTGCTAATAATCATTATTATCATTGCTTCTAAACAAAATTGTGGAGTACCCTAACAAAATTATGAAAGATAACACGGTGGTAGAATAACTAAATGGACTAAAAAAAAGTACTACTTAGGGCCTATTAAAAAAAATGTTATTAATATTCATCAGAAAAAGTGTTGAAGATCAGGCAACTGAAGAAAGTGGTTAAAAAGAAATAATGGATAGTTTCAATAATTTTTCAGTAGATTATCTACTGTTATGAAGTGAGATGAGTGATATTATTAATTCATATTTAGATTATTTTATTAGAAGTAGAATTTTATTGGTATGGAACAACACGTGATGAAGTCAAATCGCATAGTTGCATTTTATAGTAAGCCAACGACCAAGCTAGACAAGTAAAACTAAATGGGGACAGAGATATTAAATAGAGGGGGATAAATTCGAGACGGGGCTTTTTGAGTGGAACAAGCCGAAGTGTATGAGTGGGAGGTGGGGCGATCTGACCGGAAGAAGACACAATAAGGTGAGGGCACATTTCTTGTGAATATTTCTGAAATAATTGTTTTGTATCAAGTTTGAGTAGAATCAGTTTTTTGTTTTAATTGTGGTAACTCTTAATTTGATTGATATCCGTATTTGAGAACTTTATTAAGGTGATATATTATTTGAACTTAGTTTTGCCCACAGAGTTAGGCATAAGTTTTATATAGATTAAGATTAATTGTTATTGAATAAATAAATAGGTCTCTGTGGTGTTAGGTGTATGTATACAATTTTAATTAAAATACATGTCTTTGTATCCCTTTCACTGAAAAATAATTAGAGCCAAGCGCTCTTTGATAAGAAAGGTATCTACGTAATACTATCCTACCTAATATAAGACAATTATACTTTTATAATTAATTTGAAATTAACCTAATTTGTTTTGTTTTTTCAATAGTTACTATAGCCTATCATGTAATTCATAAGCCTATTAAAGTATTGAACCCATTAAGAGGTAATAAAGTTATGTTTAGTCCAACAATTTTTCCCTAATAACAAAACTAACACTCGAGCAACATTTATGTCTACTAAGCCTCTAAAGAAGCAATATTGCAAAAATAATTTCCCAATATATCAGCTTAAAAAAAAATTGTAAAAACTTTTCCTTATCATACATGTTTAAATTGAATACATGCCTTGGCATTTATGGATTTTAAGCAATTGCCTGGGTATTTGCCCAAATATACAAATGTTCGGGCATTTTACATCACTAGGTAGGTTACCTGCTTTTATCATAGGACTAATAAATAAAATAGCCTATTAAATAAATAATTGGGAAGTAATACAAATATATCTAATATAGCTTCAATTCCCATTAAAATATCTAAATGGGAAGATGTTGAAAAAAACCTGTTTATTGATGCTCACTTAGGGCAAAGAAGAGGAAGTTAAAGCAAATTTTATGAAATACTGGCATTAAAACAATTTAAATCAGGTTGTTGAAAGTGCGTGAAAGAAAAATATCAAAATAAGTTGTAAAACACAACATTGGTGGTCAATATACTGCAGAAACCCATACGATCCAGAAATTTAGGATTCGGCCATTGGATACAATTTTTTGAATTCAATGTATTCAAGGACCTATCCTTATCTTATCAGTTGCTCACTACTGAGATCATTCTCCCCTCCCCCACTAATGATTTCTTTGATTTTATAGGATCTATCGTTTTATCACATCCATCGTTTTTCTTTGCAGGTCCCTACAAAACGATTAATAAGAATCTACTGCTAGTACAACTGTTCGGGGATATTTTAAACCTACAGTACGATTTGAACTATAAAAATCTTCCTTCTTAATTTTGTTGTGTACTTGTTCAGGTACATCCCCAAGGCTGGTGCGTACTGAGTAGAAACGTGAGCAATGATGAGAGCTCCGAATGGACTTGTGTACACGACATCCAAGAGTTTGAGAATGTAGAGAGCGATGACAGCGACTTTATATTACCGTCCGATGAAGAAGAAGATAATTTGTAAGTTTATATTAAAATTTCTGCTTAACATCTGGCTTTACTAGTGGAACCTGCAACAATCCGAATGTTTCTAATCTGCAGTAGAATTTACTAACTTTACTAACAGTTTTCTGTTCTGTTGTGCTATTATAATATGACTAATATTCTGCTAATAACTGTTTTTTTGCTTGTAACAGTATTACAGTTTTATAACAATTAATTGGTATTTACTAATTCTAAGTCTCTAAGAAAATGGCATTAAATACACGTGTGCCTAATTGAAAAAATGAAACAAAAATATTGGCGGAGGTGTTTTAGATGTAAATTGTGATGATAGACCAGGGAATGGAACATAAATATTGAATGATTCAGAAAAAAACATATGACGATAATAAGTAAAAGGAATAATAGTAACTCCCGACTCATTTTATAACATTTTCAAATGTCACCCTAAATTGGATGATTAAAGTGCAGACTTCTCTCAAGTTGGAGAGTGGGAGTGTGAATAAAAATGAGTTTTAACTCAATAAATTGAATCCACGCCCCGGATAAGATAAGTCCACTAAATAGTATGCTCTGCGTAGTCGAGTACTCACTTTATCGTTATCCGAGGGCTGATCAAACAGTGATGATACTAATCTTTTGAGGGAAATTGGCAATACTGCACAATACCCTTTTTTATTTATTTGTGGTAGCCTAACTGGATTGTTTTGAAACATATACTACCATAGTTTTATTCTGTCGGACAATCCTTGTTTTTTCATAACTTGCTACATGATGGCTGTTTCAACTCTTATCATTCAGTCATTTTCAAATGTATTTTTGTGGTTCGCGCACTGGGAACTTTTTGTTATAAATTAAAACATACTACATACAAACACATACATAAAAACACTCAATTGTACACTTACACATATAAAGTTAAAAGTTGAAGTCATGGTGTGAAGATAATCGGCACGCACTACCATATTGAGTTTAAACTCGTACTGTCGGACGTTAGTGACTTAAGTTGTCTTAATTGAAAAGCGCTAATAATCGGTCATATTCTTTTTGGTTTCATCTGTATAGTTTTCTATCTGTCGCAATATGTCAAATAGTGTGATTGGAATTGAGATTTGCTTTTTAATAAAATATGAGGATCTGTTTTTTGTTGTTTATATATTTCAAATTCCTCTATGGTGTTCATTATTGATCCTTTTTTTCATTGATACACTATTTCCAAATTTGATTTTAAGTCCGTATATCCATGGTTGGAGTTGGTTAATTGTTCAGCAAATTTGGACTATTGTGTTTTATTGGATTTGGATGAGGGGAGGTGTTTCTTGACGTGTGTTTGAAAGGAACATCCAGTTTGTCCTGTATACATTTTTGAGCAATTATCGTATTTGATTTATATTTTCCGTTACAATCAAATTTATCAGATAATTTTGTTTTTGATGGTTTTAGTATTTGTCCGATGTTGTGGAATATGTGAAACGTGAACGTGGTATCATTGTTTGTGGAATAGGTTACATACTGAGTGTTGCTGAGCTTTGGGCGTATTCTTTGTATACATATTTTACTTTAAGAGGGTCAGGTTTGTTTAATTTTCATTTTATTTGTTTTTTTAATATACAATCTATTATATTAAATCGTTTCTCTTCTGTACGATCTTTGTAGCTATAAATTTAATTATCTTCATTGTCCATGGGGATGTTGAGCAATCTATATGTATGAATCCATTATAGTCGGCGAGTTTGTGAGTTATTAGACGTAGTGTAGTTGGTTTGGCTAGGCTTTCTGTATATTTATAATGTGTGATTTTTCGATACTGAGGTCAAAAAGTTTAAGCTTTGGTTAGATTAAAGTTCAGTACAATTAGTGTTTTTAAGTATGTTTTTATATGAAGCATGTCTCAATTTATAACAACGTTTCCAGTGCGCAAACAGCAAAAATACATTTGAAAATTACTGAATGAGATGAATCGAAACGGTTGTCATGTAGCAAATGTTGAAAAAACAAGGATTGTCCGAGGGAATAAAAGTAAAGTAATAAATATCCTTTACTTGAAGCTTAGTGCAAAGATGCAACGTTTGTACACAATCTGTAGTGTTTAGAATACAACTCTATTTATGCTTCCAATTAATTATGTAAAACCGTTTAGAGTAAATATTGTCAATAATGTTTTGCTGTCGGTTGAACGAATCGGCTTCAGTAATCTCGAATTTGTTGCAAGAAGCATGGTGAGGAAGTAACGAGCTAGTAGAATAAATGTCCTTTACTTACAGCTAAGTGTAATGATGAATGTTCAGTGCATATCATACTAAACATACATTTTCCGCCTTACTTTAACTTACAACACAATTCAAACTTCAAACAGTAACTATTCAACCCTATTACGAATAGAAAATCCTACCCCTATCAATCCCCACCCTTAAAAAAAGCATCCCTGAACTTTTTTCGGCAGTCAAGTTGAGGTTCATCTAGATCTGTCAACAGCAGTCGCATATGTTCGGAGAACGCACCATTCAAAATAGTTTAACCATTTAATTTCATTTAAACTAATTTTCCACGCAACGCAACAAAATCGTGGATTTGGAGAGTGAATTCACCTATTTATTTCTTTAAATCATTTTCAATTCGCAATCATTACAACCGGACTCCACATTGTACTACTGACGCCATTAATTTGTATTTTATTTTAAACTTTGATTTTTATCCGCTTAATTGTACATATACATATATTGTGATAAACATTTATTTGAATTGTAATTTTTTGTGAACTGTGAATACCATAAAGTTTGTGCACGCAACCTACCAATATAAACCTCGTCACTGAAGCCGCCATCTTGGACAGCCAGCCATCCAGCACATTTAGTGAAAAAAGGTACTGTGTTATACATTTTACAATTCTAATAATAATGTGTTTGGTCATGTGATTATATATGTACAAATAAATCAATTAAATATATAGTTGCAGGCGCTATTATCAACGTCTGCTGGTCCTCCGAAATAACTTAACTTTCATAATCATTTCTACCAACAATTAGGCTCTTTATTAATATTCATTTGATTATAATTCCACCATTTTTGATGGTCCTCCAGCTGACCGGATCTTGAAGTATCACACTAGGAAACAACTTACAAAAATAAAATTATCATTTAAAAATTGAAACAAGTTTTCAATCTTATATCTACTGAAGGGATGTGGAATAATCAGTTAGCGTCATTACTAAGGTTGTTCTTGTAAAAACGCAACTTGAGCGCATCAATCGTCTGCAATAGACGCTAATTTAGCTGGTTTTAGCCTCTAGGCAGGCTTAGCATATAACTCTATTAATTTAGCAATAACCTCGTGCCAGGTGCAATACTGAAACCGGTTTACAAATACACGATACCGTACTCTGATCAATGTCAATTGAAATCAGTAACCTATAATTATTTTACTATACCACTTTAATATTTTTCTTTGCATATGTTTATTCGCAAATAAAATTATTTTTGTCTTAACTAAATTTTATAAAAAACATTTATAAAATAAAGTTCACAAGTTTCACACGTCAAGCTTCTATAATTTCTATAGAGTTACCAAAATAAATGAACATTTTAAGAGCATTGCAAATCAATATTCTATTGATAATTTACCAACGAACATTTGTACTACACTAAACAATTATTACACTACTGTTGAAGACAAATTAACGGAATTTGATGGTTTAGTCGATAAATTATCTCAAGAAGGCACGTCTACAGACTTTAATCTAGAAGAAGTTTTACAATTGCAAGAAGATTTTTCTGAATTAATTCTTGAAACTAAAAATACAATTAATGCATTATTACCGCAGTTACTTCCAAAGGAAACTGTAGAAAAATTCACATATTTACTTTCATGCCTAAAAGGTGAAGCTTTAACTGTAATCAAAGGATTTATTACCAATCACACCACTCAATTATAGTATCACAAGGCAAAACCTCCAACAGAGATACCAAAATCCCAGACGTCTTATAAATCTTCATATCACTAAAACTATTGACTTACACGCAATTACTTATAATTCAGTCAAAGGGATACGAAATTTTATTGATACATTTAATGAAAATTACCAAGCATTAAAAGCATTAACCTATAAAACTTCACAAGAAGTCACATTATTTATTCTTATTCACCACAAGCTGATTAAGAATTACTCAAACGATTAGAAGACAACGCAATCTCACGCCTATAATTCCTAATGTAGATAAATTAATTGTTTTTTCTACAAATTGAATGCCTTAAGTTAGAAGATGCATCTTTAAACGCTATTTCTAAATCGACAGTGTCAAGACAACCTGTTCGAAATACTAAAAAAAACATGTTTTTCATGTAAACACTAACACCTCGCAAACTTGTGTATTCTGTAATCAAAATACACATAATATTTATCAAGTTAAAGATTTTCAACAATTAAATCCATCTGGACGATTAAAGTTCATACAATCTAAACGCTTCTGCATAAATTGCTTTGAGTAATTTTCACACAGTTAATTTCTGTAAGTAACATTGTCAAAAATGTAACGCTAAGCATCACATATATCTACATTTAAATCCAGTTTCTCAGTCCATAGCTAATACAAGCAAACGCATGTGACTAGAGTGACCGGATTTTATTTCCGGCACTCGAGGTAAAGCTTTTAACTCTCGCATTCCACTTGGCAATAACAAAGAATTTCCTTCACCAAATTTTACAAATTCAACAAATGATTGTCATACAAATATATCTATTCATAATTTTACAAATAATTGTGTAAACATTATGTTGTAATATTAGGCACAAAAAAAGTTATTTAATTTCAAAGCAAAATATTTCTAAAATGTACACTGCCTTGTTGGACTGTGGGAGTCAGAGTTCATTGATAACAACACAATGTGCTATTGATCTACGACTTAATATAAAACCTGTTGTCATGATGTTGAGTGGAATCTCCAGTACCGTAACTCCTATCAAAGGATTATGTAATATTCATTTAACCACTTTAGAAGGACAAACGGTGGTCAATAATCACAAGGTAATTGTTGTTGATAACATAACTTCAAATATACCTCGATTAAATAATCACACAGAATTAAATAATAAAATACAATATTTTAAACTTGCTGATCCAGAATTCGCTAATCCACAAAAAATAGATTTGTTAATTGGAGCTGATCTGTATGGAAGGATTATAACTGGAAATAATAGGCGATGATAACCACCCAGGTTTTTCGTCTTAAAAAAAATATATATATATATATAACTGGAAATAAACTAAATTTAGCTGAAAATTTACTATATGCTATCGAAACTATTTTCGGATTTGTTCTAATGGGACCTATGCAAACACAATCCTTAGTTAATTATTCTACTTCAATAACTGTTAGTGATATAAATTTAAACCAAACTTTAGAACAATTTTGGTCTCTTGAAGAACCTCCGCTGCTTACAAAAGGTATTACTGAAGACGTTGAATGTGAAACTCATTACAAACATAACATCTTACGTGAACCAAACGGGAGATATATCACTTGCTTGCCATTTAAATTGGACATATCCGCTCTAGGCAAATCTTTTGAAACGGCAAATAAACGTTTCACTCTTTCAGAAAATAAATTAAACGTAAATTAAAAATCGCTTATGCGGAATTTATGAATGATTATATCACTTCCGGTCCCGTGCAATTTGTTGATAATTCAATTTTGAATAACAAACATTACTTTTTACCACACCATGCTGTATTTAAGGAGCACAGTTCCTCAATAAATCTTCGTGTAGTTTTCGACGGAAGTGCAAAAACTTCCACTGGTTTATCGCTCAATGATACAATACATGGCCGACCTAAACTTCAAAATAACATTGTTGATGTTCTTTTTTAATTTCGCAAATCTAATATTTTCTTCTCCTGGGAGATTCGCCAAATGTATAGACAAATGGGAATCGATACTTCTGATCAACCATTTCATCTAATTTTATGGAGGTCAGACAACTCGCACTGCTAGGTATATATAAACTTATCACTACACATATCTTCACGTTAGACAGCAATTAACTCAAACCACTTTTATGTCAAAAATATTGGATCAGCTTTCGGCAGTCAAGTTGAGTCGTTCATCTTGATCTGTCAACAGCAGTCGCATATGTTTGGACAACGCACCATTCAAGATAGTTTAACCATTTGATTTCATTTAAACTAATTTTCTATGCAGCGCAACAAAACCGTGATCGACAATTTGATTTGGAGAGTCAATTCACCTATTTATTTCTCTAATCATTTTAAATTCACAATCATTACAACCGGATGCCACATTCTACTACTGACGCCATTAATTTGTATTTTATTTTAAACTTGGATTTTTCTCCTCTTAATTGTACGTATACATATATTGTGATAAACATTTATTTGAATAGAAATTTTTCGTGAACTGTGAATACCTTAAGCTACCAACATAAACCTCGCGACTGAAGTCGCCATCTTGGGCAACCAGCCATGCAACACATTTAGTGAAAAAAGGTACTGTGAAAAATGAAACTTTTTGTACACAAGCTGTAGTGTTTAGAATACAACTCTGTTTTTGGCTCCAAATAATTTTGGAAACCTGTTTAGAGTAATATTTACAAAAGTGTTTTACTGTCTGTTTAACAAATCGGCTTCAGAAATCTCGAATTTATTGTAAGAAGCTTATGGTGAGGAAGTATTGTCACGAGCTAGTAGAATAAAACTAAGGTAAAAATATCCTTTACTTACAGCTAAATGTAATGATGCAACATTTATACACAAGCTGTTTAGAATACAACTCTGTTTTTAATTCCAATTAATTATTAAAAACCGTTTAGAGTAAATATTTGCAATAATGTTTTGCTGTCGGTTG
>JAGFPH010011527.1:23723-34157 GCA_018207615.1 Philaenus spumarius | reverse complement strand
AATGAATTCAAGTAGATTTATAATGACGCAAATAAAATGTATTAACACATAAACAGATAAATGGACTGGATAGTTACAGAATAATTGTATGACTCAATTGAGTAATGTTATTAGTCTTTGATTCTCTTTCATTAAAAAAAAATTATTAAATGTAGCACGGTCTAGCTCAGATGTAGCACATAGGATTTGATATCGATATTTAAAATGATTAAGATTTGAAATATTTTCTCATTAACATCTCAGGTCAGCCACTCGGCTTGTCATGAACGAACTAACCATAAACGCATTCATGAATTTATTAATGGGTATCGAAAGTTCTAAAGTGTGTCTATTTTGGCTTTGAATTTAAAAGAATAGTATATTTCATTACTAGTACCGAAAGTGGCACTTTCCGGTGCGCGCCCAAGTTTCACGTACGAGGCGAAGCCGAGTACGGGAATAATTGGAGCAAGTGCCGCGGAAAATCACTTTCGGTACAAGTTATGAACGGTACTTTTCATCACGACGCAAAAATACACACAATGCTGAAGAAGAAACCTCAGTAAAATGCAAACTATTATATTTCTCAATTAACATTTTTTTATAATAACAAATTTACTTACCTATTCCTGTTTTCGGTTTACATTGTTGAACAATAAGAACAGCTGATATAAATTGTAAGAATAAACGGCAAAGCGACGTCAGAGCGCGTAGCGGGCAAATGGAAAACTAATTGAGAGCAAGGGAAAACAAATTTAGAGCAAGGGAAAATCAGCTGATCGTTTTTCCCTTGCTCTAAATTAGAGCTTGGGAAACGATCGTTTTCGTTGCTACCAGCTGACATCGAAAGTAGCTACTTTCGGTACGGAGTGATGAAAATGGTATTTTTAACTTTCCTATAGTTTTTAGAAAGTTCACTGTATTACAATATTGTTTATAACAGAAGATACCAATTTCTGCTTTTTAAAATCACTGAATTTACTACTGGATAGTTAGTTTTAAAGACACTTTTTTTAATTAGCGCCACTTTTATAAACGCAGGGACGCGTTGGCTTCTTAACGTTCTTGCTGGTCGTCCTCAACTCTTGTTGGCGTCCTTTCTTGCTTTGGGATTGGTTGTAGCGTCCCACGTGACTTCTTAGATTCTCGTTACTATAGTAATTTATAATGGCTTCCCAGAACATTGTACTTAGTGAAAGTAACACTTTATTTATATTTAGATTATAATTATTGGTGATATTATTTGTTTTGCTTACGCCAATATTATTATTTTAACTCTTTATTTACTATACCGCGTGTAACGAAATAGCTCGGGTGATGGGTCTAAAGGTATTTGCATTTACATATATCAAGTTTGATATTAATCTATACTTAATTCTCTAACTATCGGTTAATATTTTGGATTCATAATTTAGAATTTCCTTATAATTTGACTTTACTACATTACATTATTATCTGGCCTTAGAGATATAATTACATTTTGGTTTATTACTATAAGTTGTACAGACTTCGAATTCTCCTATGTCTTTTGACTTCAGTTGTTGCACTTTGACAATATGGCTGATGTAATGTTATAGTACGTCTAATGCATTAGTTTATAATTGTAAAATGTTTCTATCAGAGCTTGGATGATTAACTAAAGAATGATTAAATAAATATGTGAATAATGCGTTTGATTGGTGCTTTGTGTAGTGGTTATGGTACAAGTTAAATAGTTAATTTGGATAAGTCTGCTTTGGCTAGATGTCGTTTTCTAAGCATAGGTTTTAACGTGAGAATTCAGTTTCATTAGGCCTAAGTTCAGTGATATATTTTTATATTGATTTAGTTGCTTCAGTATTTTAATCTTAATATGACATGGTTAACTATATTATTTGGAAAGGTTTATTTCTGCTTCTACGCTTATGCCTTACCGGGCTGGTTCATCAGCTATTCTAGCTATGGTTACGTGTTTTGTTTACATTTTAGGTCAATGAACTTCAGCCTAGTGTTGGAGATAATTTACATCGGCTATTAAAATTTCCGTAATTTGAAACGTTATAGAAGTATATTTACCTAATTCTAAGTTTGCCAAATTTTGAGCAAATAAACGTGTTCCGGTTCATCGTAGGCCTAACCTAAAATTATGTTAAGTTTTTGATCCAAATCAGCTGTTTTATTTATAATATATGTAACAACAGATGTTTGAAGTGAAATATAATACAGTAAGAATTTTCCGTCTATTTCCTTCTGTATATTGTACTTTTGTTGGTTTGTTCAGTTGTTCTTGATGTTATCTATTTTAATGTTGTTAACAATTCCTTCTTTATCGTTGGCTGCCTTAAATGTGTAATCTAAGGGAAGTCGGATGAATAAATAAATATCCCCTCGGCAAGAATGCAAGATGGTTGAAAATTCTCTATGTCCATTCGTCTATTCAGTTTTTGTTTTGTATGTTCTTTTATACTCGTTTTATAATTTATTTGCCTTAGTCAATGAAGTGTTAAAAATGTATGAAATATAATTATTACTACTTTTTATGGTAAATGTGTATAATTTTCTCTAATATTTGTATTATTTCCTTGTGCAGGCCAAACTGTTTGCCAAAGACCGAATGTTAGTAGGCGAACCTCTCATGGCTCATGTATCTTTGCTGTCTTCTCAAGAACAGAAGAACTTCTACGACTTCCTTCACTTCTCTCCTCTCAAGGTAATTATGTACATCCTGAAACGCTTAGATTTATTTCTAGCTCCTGTTTGTAAGGTGTTGTTGGGGTTAAGAGTTCGCCCAACGTTGCTTCTACCTTTTATTTGGGTTCGGGTGGTTCACTGATTACACTAATCAATTACTTATTATTAGTGTTAATTACTATATTTATTCAAATATACATTCAAACTTTGTCGTTAACCTTTTGCGCTCCATAGGCGAACTCAGTCCGACATCGCTAATTTGCCGTTGCGCTCCACTGTCGGACTCATTCCGACAAAAGTTTTAATATGATTGCTATGTTCTAAACAAGTGTAGAATCTGTGGTTTTCGTTCTAATGAGACTTCGATGTTTTTAAAACAGTTTAGAAACCAACCAGTAACAGATTATATTGGCTGTGGAATGTATTTTATATCTCTCTGAAGTTGAGCAGCTGTTTGCCCATCATGATCGAGAAATACAAGTAGTATCGTCTGTTATCTTGGCTCTTGTAACTTTTGTTTACACTTTTCAAGTGGTATTTATTTTTATTGTACGTTATTAATTTGCAGTTTTGTAAAGCTCTTTTGTGTACATTTTGTTTATGTAAATAATGTAATAATCTTGTTTTTGTTTTATTTTGTGTTGAGAAATGGCAACTTTTTAAACTATATGTGCCATTATTTCACAAAAATGTTATTGTTAATATACATTTTTAAATAAATATGAATACAATTGACATATTTAAACAGACATATTTATTGACAAAATCATTTTCATTACTGCTTTTAAATTCATTATAAAAAAACATGTTTTTTTTACTTGTTGGGCCTAATATATTCAAAATAGGCCTACTTAATAGAAAAATGTTGTTAAACGTCACATTTAGTGTAATAAAGTAATTTAAAAGCTCTAAACTTTATTATTCTTATTTTTAACTAGGGGAGACCCCTGCGTGCTCCGCACGCCAACCCCCAACGGAACCTAATAAAAATGTATGTTATGTTTTATTTATACTGAAGGTGTAATATTAATAATAACCTCAAAACTAAGATGGTAAATAATGTTAAATGTTCAAATCAAATTATTTCTTATGTTTTATAACAGTAGTTATAATAATGGTTAAAAGGACTATACTTTAAAACCCTAACCTAAAAGCTAGAAATACAAAAATAGTTGCTTCAAATTTTGAAATCAGCTGTTAATGGAAATCATATTTGAAGCAAACAGCTATATTATCTGTTATTTTACTCAATTAGTTGCTATGGTAATAAATGTAAATACATGTGTTGGTTTATCAGTCTAGGCCTAACCTAAGATTTTTTTACGATTAAATTTACAAATATTGAAATAAAAAACGTTTTTATCGAAATGAATTACAGCCTATGTTACTCGGGGATAGTGTAGCTTTTTATTAGTAAAACTATTTTTTCATCGGTTCAGTAGTGCCAGAGATTACCCCATACATACAAACAGACAAACAAACAAACTTTACCTCTTTATAATATTAGTATAGATTTAATTACAAAACAAAATAATCAATAGATTTTTCTGACCGATTATATTCAAAATAGGCCTACTCAATTGTTATGATCTATGTTTATATTCAGATGTGTTGCATGGGTATCTGCTATTTCCTATAATCAGCTGTTTCTATTACGATAATGTTCAGGACTTTTAAGTTTTGTTTGTTGCTTAACAACCATTCAAGTTTATATTTTGAAATAAAAAAACAATATGTATTCTAATGTGTGTGAACTTTAAAAACTTGGTCACGACATCAATGAAAATTTTTTTATTTAAGCTTTCATCAATTTTTTCCATATTCTCTGGTTTATTCCGAACAAAATGATATATAATAAGTTATGTTTACTACTTATAGTAATGTTTCGGCGAATTTACAAAAATAATTCTTCAAAAAGTAATATTTTAATTGGATCTGGTGTAGCAGCCAGGTGTCAAATAAATAGACTGTGAAAGGTTAAGCACATTTTTACATGGCAATAGACAGTGTCAACATAATAATGCCAAAGATAAACCTCTATGAGTCGATTACATTTTTTTTTATATATCCTTAAGAGTGACATCCAAAAACCATACTACAACAATCCAATAACAATATAATTATAGATCTAAAAACTATAAAACGTCCGTTATAACAATCAAATTAAATGAGGACAAACAAAAAATTACAATTAAAAACAAGAATATATATGCATCAAACAAACTACAAGTAACAACCTTTTATAATAAATATTAGAAAAACTTAATGTACTGGTGTCACAAACCATACATTCCTGGATAGAATAAAAAGCGTTTACTTTGAGCCCATTACTGACTCTTAATTTAAAATTATTTAATCCAGTTGTCCAAGCCTCCACAGGCAATTTATTAAAAAAAAAAATATTTTTGTACATAAATGGCTATTGCCAGTTTTTTTAAAGCCCTACAGGTCTATATTCTCCCTGTCCCTATACAAAATGAACGGTCCTATTACTTATTAAACTCGACTAATTAACCCTACAGCTGTTAAAAGTCTCAGCGTGAGACTTCCCAGCGTTAGACTGCTCAAATTGAGTAGTCATGTGACAACTCAACTTGTATTGAATATTTCACCCACTAAAAATCATCCAATCACAATAAAACAAAAACCGTTGGAAAGGAAATGATTTGAACTTTAATTTTTGTATTTAAAAATTTGTTTTAAAACGTATATTTACATTTGCAATCATCATTTTAAAATTTTAGTTTTCTGTAAAGCTATTGCCGCGCGTGAAAACACGAAGAAATTACTCAACTTTGTCACTTCTCTAAAGCTCAATATCGCTCGACGGAAATATTTTGACAATAATATAAAGATACCTTTGGATTCGTCAAGATTTGAATTTTCTAAAACTGCCTTCCAATCAGACGTCACTCTTATAGTTTCAAAAATATAAACGTTTCTGTAAACCCTTGCAATTGGACAGTTTACAACCAATGAAACAGCACATTTTGCATTCGAGACGTCCGTTACAATTCAATATATTTATATAGGTATGTTTATACCATTTTGTAGACCGAACTACAATCTTTCGTTTGGTTTAGAGTAAACTAGATTTACTGGTAAGATGTTATTCGTACAGGAGTGGGAAATACAGATTTTTGTCGAATTCAAAACTCCCCTTGAGAACGCTGTGCAAGCCTTGTTCCCACGCGACTTCTAACGGTCATATTGTATACGCTTGAGCCGCGAGACCTTTTGACAATTTATTCTAGTTTTGTGATTCAAGTAAAGCTAATTGAAATACTTTTATGAATCAATAGTTTACAAGTATACAGTTGAATTCATTGATTTACTCTCTACACTTTGTTATGATAATATTTCATTTTTTGGGCAAAGCATATATTCCTAAATTACTATAAAAAATGGTGTTTTCAAAATAAGAAATTTGAAATTGATATGTATTTTTACACAGTTCTGTTTAGAACTAAATTACAAAACTTTTGTACGTTTCGAAAAAAATTATAAAAATGTTTACTGCTTTTTATATAGGCCTAAAGTTCAACTTTTTTCTTTCGTTACTGAACATTTTTTTGTTTCTTGAGCTAATAACTTTGTAAATTTTACATCAATCAATTTTTTACTGGCATATATAAGTTCTTTAAACCTTTCTGTACAAAAAAGCTATGCAACACTTGGATAATATAATTACTATATTTGGCGAATTTTTGAAAATATGCTCGCAACACGCACCGAAATGGCTTAAGGTTTTTAGAAAACTACAATTTTTTTAAAAACGAATTATCCCAAAATATCGGATATACTGTGGGATGCAGAATTAAATTATCTTTCGAATGGTCACCTCATAATTTTAATAAAGGTTCGTTTAATTAAATACGAAACTTTCAAAGATGATGAATCGAGGGAAATTTACCAACTCAGTCTACAAACAAGGCCAAGCCACGCCTCCAGCACGCTCCTGATTGGTCGGCGCCATTACAGACCACGATGTTCAAAAATACCTTACAGCAAACACGTCTTTCAAATTGATAATTCAGGCACAAATAAAGAGTTTGTTTCTTTAACCCTAGAACCGGCAGATCGCACGAAACGTGCGATCATGACAACACATTTGTAACGCGTGATTGTATTGAATATTTGACCCACTAAAAATCTTCCAATCTCAAAAAGACAAACAACATTGGAAAGGTAATGTTTCAAACTTTATTTTTTGTATTTACAATTTCTTTCTAAAACGTATATTTACATACGTAATCATCGTTGCAGTTTATTAGTTTTCTACAAATCAATCGGCGCCCGGAAATTCATACAAAACATAACGAAATTACTCAACTTTCGTCAATCTCTAAAACCCGCCCAGTAGGTTGTCTTAGTTAAATCTATGTATCGATGGATTCATCACAATTTCCCCTATCCAAAACTTTCATCCAATCAAAAATCGGACGAATATTTCTGAAGTTGTAAGTGGTTTTGTAGACCGTTGCAATTGGTCAGTTTTCCAACCAATAAACAGCGTTATTTATTTCACGTGATATGTGTGTGATCTCAATCGCTTTTTTGAGATATTTTTGTATCTTTTTAAACATAATGCTTCAAGCTAACTTCCCCTGTAAACCAAATATGCTATATTTGAACAGTTTATTGTGTAGGAAACTGCTAATTAGCGTGGGAAAGTGACTGCTAATGCGGTCTCACCTAACGTTCAAATCTGAAGCGTAACGGACTTTTACAACATAGCCAGACATAGGGGTCGCGCATCTTGTACAGAAAAGAGTTTTCTATATTTTTCTAACTTTTGTTATTCAAATAATTCTAAGTCAAACACTTTTATGAAAAGATAATTTACAAGTATACAGTTCAGTTCTTTGATTTATTCTCTACACTTTGTTATAATAATATTTTATTTTTGGGCACAGCATATATTAGTAAATTACGTTTCTTACTTGGCATACTTTTGATAGCAGACTTGTAGTAAGAACATAAAATCTCGTGTTTTCAAAATAAGAAATTTGAAAATGTTAAATGTTTTTATACAGTTCTATTTAGAACTAAATTACAAAACTTTTTTACATTTATGGAAAAAATTACAAAAAATGTTTACTACTTTTTATGTAGGCCTAAAGCTCAACTTTTTCCTTTCGTTACTGAACATTTTTTTTTTTCTTGAGCTAATAACTTTGTAAATTTTACATCAATCAATTTTTTACTGGCATATATAAGTTCTTTAATCCTTTCTGTACAAAAAAGCTATGCAACACTTTTTTTTTTAAATTGAAAATTGAATTTTTGAAAATATGCTTGCAACACGCACCGAAATGGCTTAAGGTTTTTAGAAAACTACAATTTTAAAACGATGATTACGTATGTAAACATATGTTTTAGAAAAAGTTTGTAAATACAAAAATTTTTATTAAAATCATTTCCTTTCCAGCAACGGTTTTTTGTTTTATTGCGATTGGATGATTTTTAGTGGGTGAAATATTCAACACAAAGTAGAGTTGTTGTCAATTGAGTAGTGTGAGACCTAGGCCAAGCTAGGGTTAGTGGTCAACCTTCAGTTTACTCCTTCAAGGTTGTACTTACACTACATGTCAGTTCTACTCCGAGGTCAGCCCCTTCCCTTGCTACTCCACTCCACCCTCATGGCCTAGATGTTAGTTTTAAGTTGTTTCTGTGTATTTTAGTTCTTAGATGTCTGTGGATACTTAACCCTCCAAGTGCTAACATCGTATATGCGATGATTGAAAGTTGTGTTATAGTGCTAACGTCGTATACATTTTGTAAATGTGTTCGACACCGCTATTTTTAATACAATCGGATACTTCAATGTATGGTTATGTTTGGAAAGAGTCACTTTGTTCCTTCGGTAGAATTGTCAAATCAGCTATCCAGTCGTGTAGCATGTGTATTAACTGCGCAGTACGTGTAGATAGGCGCTCAGAACTCGGATTTTATTTGTTTATCCACTATTTGTTATTCATTTTTAGCTTCAGTTTCAATCAGTTTATTTTTATTTGTTTTCGTAAATGTTTATTCATTTTTGAAGTACCCCTAATTATGAATGAACTTAGCAATTCAAGTGCTATTAGAGGTGCGTTTGAAAATAGTGACTTTGACCAGTAAATATTTAATTCTTCTTGTATATAATGTGTGTGTTATTCCTTTATAACAAACTAGCTGACCCATACAGCGTTGCCCGTGGTGGTTGGTATTTTCCGTCTTTTTAACGTAATTGTATTCTTTTTAAGAGTTCAGTCAGTGAGTGGTATTTGGCTCTTATATATATATAGATCTTAAATAATAAAAGCACTATTGTCATAATAATAAAAGATCTGGAATTATAGTTTTAGTAACTTTGATCCCCCCAAACCCGTCCTAAAATTTCAAATTTTTTAAAACCCTTTTTTAGTGAACACTTATGGCCCCTAGAGGAAGCTACATACCAAATTTCATTCCAATCCGTTCGGTAGTCTTGAAGAAATCGTGATTTAATAACTTTGATCCCCCCAAGCCCCCCTAAAATTTCGCATTTTTTCAAACCCTTTCTTAGTGAGCACCTATGGCCCGAGAGGAAGCTACTGTTAGGAATAATTGATCCTAAACCTATCACTACACACCAAATTTCATTTCAATCCGTTCGGTGTTTTTTGAGAAATCGTGATGAGTGAGTGAGTGGTATTTCGCTTTTATATATATAGATTAAAATCATAAATATTGTGCCTTGACAGTACTTTTATATTTTTAAAGGCAAGTTTTTCTTCTTTGTGCAGAAACCCATTTTTTTTAAAAAACGGAGTTGTTTTCTTTTAAGGACAAAAAGTTTTTTTGACAGCAAAGTATTAGTGCTATGTATATTTTTCTATTCACCATAAAATTGTGCAACTTTTGGCTATATTTGAATTTCTACAGTGATTTTTTACTTATTTTAAGCGAGTGGTTTTAGAAAAAACAAAAAATGATTTTTTTAATTTTACTTTGGTCAACAAAAAAAAAAGGATAAAAGTTATAAGGTAAGCTTGTTAAAGCTACTCGCAGTAAAGAGCATGTAATTGTGATTAAAATGATGTATAATAAGTCTTACTTTACTGTTAGTGAGTATTTTATAGTGATTTTAGTTAATAAACATGCACGGAACCAAAAAAACCCTTAGCGCTAAAGAGCAATATAGTCAGCACTTGGAGGGTTAACAGCAAAACTTCTATAACAAATATATTGTAATTTTTTGTGACATTCACTTGTAGCTTTTAATTTTCACCTTATGCTTTTATTTATTGAATTCGATTTTACATCCGTTACGAGTTTTCTTCAACAAGAGTTTATGTTGTTCACTTGTACATTATGGTTGCAGATTCACGTAAGCTTTTCGCTCAGTGGAGGCGGACAACAAGCACAAACGCAAAGTATACCTCCTATACTTAATGTACTAATGCAGAGTTTGGGAGTCACTTTGACGGACATACACGACGTCGTTCTAAAGTAAGTTAAAGCCTACTCAAAACTATTTAATCCAACCGATATAAAAAATGTATGGTTTTTAAATTACTCTCATTTAAAACTTTTTAGCGCCTTTTTTTTACGAATTTCCTTAACACGGGCAGCGGTAGGCGTTAACAAATAGAAAATGTAATGCGTAACGAGAAAAAAGTGTTATTAATTGGTTGCTATGGCAATGACAAATATAAAATAAGAGCAACGAAAAAGCATTATCAAATTGGTTGCTATGGCAATGAATGTAAATACATTCAAGAAACATGTGTTTTGGTCAAGAATTTAAATTAACCCTTT
>JAGFPH010011527.1:615-13723 GCA_018207615.1 Philaenus spumarius | reverse complement strand
CTAAACCAATAAAATTATGACCAATATGCTATATGGATACACAAAAATTAAAGAGTATTTTCTATTACTCTAATCAAAGACACTTTTTGTTCAACAGTAAGCACTTTACGTTTTTTTGAAAGCATGTTGTTTTCACACACACAAAAAACAAACTTACACACAAATGTAACCGCTAAAAGCGCTGAGAACAACTGACAGTTGAGATTCGATGTGAACAGCCAGACAGTGCGTGGCGAACTGAACTCCCGCCACTCCAGTCTCGACAATGCATAGGCAGCCGCTCAAGGTCAGACGTCAAATCACAATAGAAAAAATGGAATGCTCTCGTGACGCGCCTGGATCGGAAAACAAAAGACGTTAGTCGTTGAACTAGTGAGTCGGTTACCGCAATTACTAAGAAAGTAGCCAAATCTTGAACTGAAAATATCGTTATAGAGAGTGAGCGATATCGTTATTTAGAGAGAATAAATACATTGGCCTTATGGCAGACCAAACAAACTTTTACAAATCCATCGTTATAGAGGAATTATCGTTATAGGGAGAATCGTTATAAAGAGAGACTACTGTAGTTTGAAGATTGAATACACATTGGTTTGTATTGCAGATTCAAATTACGGTAGGAACACCTAATGTCCACTTATCCTTCCACAATCCGATGGAGTATGGATAGTGAGTAGGTGCACGCTTGTTTTTTGCTCCAGAGTTATTAGTGTTGTTTGTGGGACAATTAAGACAGATAAGTATACATTTCTGCAGGCGTATTCTGATTGTTACACTGAACAATAGTATACGATAAAATTACTGACTTTTTGATTGGTTTTTGAGATAACAGTGTTCTAACAAATTAATATGTCTACTTCTCATTCTCCACCTATTATACGTTCAGGCAAGTTAGGCAAAGTAGGAGATAAGACCGGTCAAGCTTCACAATCGTTATCTAAGCCGGAGCTTCCGATAAAATCTGATACGGAGATATCGCCGGAATTACTTGCTTCTGTTATGATTGCTGTTAAACAGTGTTTTAAGGACGAAATCGTTGCGGATATGGCAGATCGTGTTTCAAATACTGTTATTGAGAATTTGTCGCGATCCTTGGAGCAGGCGCATGCTGAAATAAAGAATCTTAAAGAGGAAATAATCTATTTAAAGGCTGCTAATTCCAAATTTGAGTCCGAGGTGCTGGATCGGCATGATGATATTGCCCAATACCAAAGACGAAATTGTTTGAGAGTTTTTGGGGTTGCAGAGGACGAAGAGCAGGAGACTGATGGGAAGGTTTTGGGGCTCTTTAAGGATAAATTAAATATTGACTTGCCTCTATGGAGTATCGATAGATCCCATCGTGTAGGGCGTAAATCAGTGCCGGACGAAGAGGGGAGAACTCGGCCTAGGGCAATTATAGTGAAATTTGTAAGCTACAGAGATCGTAGGAAAATATATGATGTAAAAAAAATGCTTAAAGGTACTGGCGTTACAATTAGGGAGGATTTAACAGGGCGAAGACTTGCGCTCTACAAGAAAGCGGTAGAACAATTTGGACTTCGTAATGTATGGACTAGTGATGGACGTGTTTTCTGGGTAGATGCTCAGGGCAAGCGTAATTCTGCATCGGACTTTTCTGCGTTGTAATAATTATTTTATCGTGTGTGTAGTTAATCCCTAATAAAACAAAGATTTACTTTTTATTTCTTATAAATTAGCAATGATTCAGTAATTTGTTGAGATATATTTTAAATTCATTCGTAGTGCTATATGTTTATTTGTTTTTGTGTGTGTCTGATGCGATTTGTGTAGATTTATAATTATTGCTGAGACTTCCCCCATACTAAGAAAGGTGCTTAAAGTTAATAAACCTGACGTCATTTTGCAAATGATCCCGGTACACTGATAGCCTTTCGTTATCTCATTGTAGAAGCAATGTTTATTTTTCGGTCTTTATCGTCTGTTGCCCCTTTATCGTCTATTGTTGATGTTTGATACTTTATTTGTTGGATGTAAATAATAAATCGTGCGTAACTGACCTAACAAACCCTGGTTTATTTTTATCACTTTTCTATTTATTAATCGCAACATGATTGTCAATATTAATGAACAAATATCTTGTTCTTTTATTCAATATAAGTCGGTAAGAGTTGTTCATGTCTTTTGCATGGTTTCCTTCAAGATTTTCTTCTTTCTGTCTGTCTGTCATTCCGTATACAGCCGATAATTAATTGTTCGTGAGACTGTGACCTTTGAGACAATTTGATCTTAGCATAAATTGGTGAGTCTGTATAAGTTGTCTACTTAGTGTTTAGTTTTCTTTTATATAAGTAATTTTAATTTAGCGATATCGTTCTATCATACTATCTGTAAACATATTTATACAAACTGTTATCTGATGTCCTATTTGTTTATTATTATAATATTATGGAGTTAGGGACTTGTGAACTTACATTATGTGTACTTTGTATTGTAATTCTCGTTTTGAACTTATATGCTTTCAGTTGATTAGTGGATTTTTGGTTATTTTTAGATATGTATGTATGGTTGTGTGTTTGTTAGTTAGTGTTTTATGTATTAATCCTATGCAAGCTTCGGGTGGGGAGATGTACATTAGTCCTTACCATGAGTGATAGTAGTGTGATTGAGCCGGTTAAAGTTAAATATAATACCCACCAGACACTTTCTCGACGTATTTCTCGGTTTCCCAACCTTTTTAAGTTTGCACATGTCAATGCTCAGTCAATAAGGGGTCACATTGATGAATTTCGTGAAATTTTTCAAAATCAAAATTTTAATGCTATATTGGTTTCTGAGTCTTGGCTTAAGCCTACTATTCGATCCTCTGAAGTTGAAATGCCCGATTATACGCTTTATCGCTGTGACCGTTTGCACAAAAACGGAGGAGGCGTGGCAATTTACATTAAATCTTCAATTAAAGCAAAATTACTTACTAGCTCTGAATTTAAAGGAACAGCTAAGCCAGAGTATATGTTTGTTGAAGTCAAATTGTCCACTACTAAAATCCTCCTTGGATTATGTTACCGCCCTCCCAAAATTGGATATTTATCGGACTTTGAGAGTGTTCTGGTGGGTCTAATGCCGTCATACAGTCATGTTATTGTTGCAGGCGACTTCAACACTGACTTACTGGGACCTAAAACATTTGACTCAACATACTTGACTGACATGTTTCACTCTTGTAATATGACATTATTACCTCTCAATGCGACTCACTTCACGAATACTTCTGCTACACTTCTAGACATTATTGCTATTAGTGATCCAATGAGAGTTGTCCACCATGGACAGATTGCTGCACCGGGTCTCTCTTCGCATGATCTCATTTATTGCGTTTATAATATTAAGTGTTTAAAGCCCCCGCCTAAATTTATTTTGTACAGAAGCCACAAACACTTTAACTATGAAGCCTTTATGGCTGATGTTAAAAGCAAACCATGGGATGAAATACAAAGCCTTAACAGTCTTGATGAAATGGTTGGAGCGTTTAATAAACATCTACTAGAGATATATGACAAACATACCCCAATTGTAAAAAAGCGAGTAACGAAACGCCCAGCGCCTTGGATTTCGTGTCATATACGGCAGCTAATGAACCTTCGTGATAAATACTATCGCAAATCAAAGAAATCTAACGATTTAAATGATAAACGACAGTATCGTTGTTTTAGAAATAGAGTAAAACAGGAAATTAGGAATTCTAAAATAAGATATTCTCATTTGCTATTCAATTCTAGTAAATCATCATCATTATTATGGCGTGGTGTTAAGGGTTTGGGTATTGGAAAAGTCCACGTTCCTAAACCTTTATCTATACCTTTAGATGAATTGAATCAGTATTTCGTAGCACCTCTACCTTCAAGTACAAAAAAAGTAAACAATTTAATATCTAAATTGCAACTTATCCCAGATGTAACCAGTAGCTTCAACTTCTCCACGGTCCAGAGCTCAGATATTGTGAAAGCTATTCGTAGGCAGAGTAGTAATGCTGTAGGTGCTGACGGCATTTCTATTAAGTTTATAAAGAGCACTATAGTCACAATTTTACCTGTTATTACCAAACTGTGTAATGCATCTTTAGAAAACAGCACATTTCCAAATTTGTGGAAATGTGCTTTGGTCCGCCCTATCAACAAAATATCTGAACCTTCAGGTCCATCGGATTTTAGGCCTATAAGTATACTACCATCCCTGTCCAAATGTTTAGAGCGAATAGTCCATCAGCAGTTGACGGAATACTTAGAAGATAATAATCTTCTTAGTTCATTTCAGTCGGGCTTTCGGACTGGTAATAGCACTGCGACAGCACTTATATGTGTATCTGATGACATTCGATTAGCAATGGACCGTAGAGAGGCTACAATATTAACCTTATTCGATTTCTCTAAAGCTTTTGACTGTGTTAATCATTCTCTATTGTTTCTAAAACTGGAAAAAATTGGACTATCACACCAAGCCATAACTTGGGTCAAATCGTATTTGTCTGGAAGGAGGCAGCGTGTTTGTGATGGTGAAGAAATGTCTGCTTGGGAGGCTGTGACTCGCGGAGTTCCACAGGGATCCGTTTTAGGTCCTTTATTATTTAGTATATATATTGACGACATTAGTACTAGACTAAAATACTGTATGCTTCACTTGTACGCTGATGATCTGCAGATATATCTACATTTTAAAGTTAATGACATTGGCAGTGCAGTTGAGCATATGACATATGACATCAAAAGTATTTGCCTATGGGCTGAAGAGCATGACTTACGACTCAACAGATCAAAGACGCAACCTATTATTATAGGCTACTCCCGACTGTTGAACACAATAGACTTGGACAATCTCCCAAAACTTAAAATTGAAGGTGAAATATTAGAATATCGTAAGAGTGTTAGAAATCTGGGACTGACAATCAACGACAGACTAAACTGGACCGATTATGTAACTGAGACGTGCAATAAAGTGTTTGCAGGTATTCATTCTTTAAAAAAATTGAAAGACTTTTTGCCATTACATATTAGAATACTCTTAGTTAAATCATTAATTTTGCCTTACTTTGCCTACTGTGACACTGTAGTAAGTGACATGACTGTGGAATTGGCTAACAAACTCCAACGCGCTCAAAATTATTGTATACGATTTATTTTTGATCTAAAACGTGATGATCATGTCAGTCCATATTATAAACAATTACATCTTTTAAAACTTGATGAATTTAGATCTTTTCATATTTTAACTACATTGCATGCTGTCCTACAGACTAGAGTGCCGACTTACTTGGCAAATAAGTTTGTATTTGCCTCAGATATAAGTACAAAAAGTACAAGAAAGGGGTCGACAATGCTAATAATTCCCAAGCACAGAACTGTAATGTATAATAAATCTTTTACCGTAACGGCATGTCGCTTGTGGAATTCGTTACCAGATCCCCTTAAAACCATACATAGCCATGCTCAATTTTCAAAATCACTAAAACTGCATTTCTTAAATGGTTTGGACGTGGACTGATCTTCGCTCGGGGTGTGTAGGAAAGGAATTTGTTTATTTAAATTGTATGATATGTATGAATGTGAGTGTGAATGTATTTTCTTGTTAATAAATACATTTAAATTCTTATATGTTGTTATATATGTATATATTTAAATGTTTATAATTAGGTTATATTTTTAGTAATCTTTATTAGTTAAGGATTTTATTTCTTATTTTTAATATTATTATCCAAATTAGTATGTATTTTTGTTTGATGCAAAGTTCTTTTGTTTTTAGTTAAATCAATATTATTTGTTTTTGTTTTAGGCTTAAATTTTATTGTTCTTGTTTTTGTTTACCGAATGTACATGGGTTAAGTGGAAGAGAGGACCTGATGGTCCTAACTTCGCCCAGAAATAAAGGCTATATCTATCTATCTATCTATCTATCCTTAAAATTGTATTCTATTACGTTTCCATTTAACCCATGTAGCAAGTACGACCAGCCGGTTTGTAACACAATTAACTCGCTTTCATCAGATTTTATGTATTTACTTCAGGAAAAGGATTGGCAGCACTGACTTTCGACGAAGACTACCAACGTAAGAGAAGAGAAGCTTTGAACCAACGGCCGACCACGGTTCAGGAAGGAATAGCTCGCAGCGGGAAAGGTTTGGTTATGGTAAGTGCAATCTATGTATTAAAAGATTTCCAACCGCCCAGCCTCTCCTAATGGACCGATTTTGATGATTTTTCTTTTAACGATTGTCTTTATACCTCTAGATATGTTATCAAGCGTTGAAAAAATAATTTTGAGCATTGGGGGGGGGGCATAAAAATTCCAATTTTATGAAAATTTTTCGGGTTTTTTGATTTATTTTAAGAAACTAAAAAGGTACGAGGTTGGTTGATATCTCAATCGAACGAGCTAAAATTTTTTGAACATTTACACCGCTTACAGTACTTTTATATTTCTTATAGTTTTCCAGTTATATGAATTCAAAATTTTGAAAATTTTATGACAATGTTCAAACCAAAATATTTTAAGAACTACCAGTGCTAAGTCGATGTAGTAAGCGAGGAAAACATTTTAAATTAAATTTTCTATCGATCGGTGTAATTAGTTTATTCACCTTGCATTGCGTACTGCGCCGCCATCGCCGCTACTGGTCATGCGCAGAGTGTCCGTCGTGGGCGTGGTTTCAGTTACATTTTAAGTTGGCAGACTTTAACTGTAATCGTGTAACGGCTGTTATACTAGCTTTGTTTCATACGTACTAAGCGTTTTGCGTGCGTTTGCTTTATAATTATTGAATTGTCAATGTTAATTGTGTAACAACCGTTATTCTAGGTTTGTGCTTCGCGCGTACCGTATGAGTTTGCTTCGTAATTTATTGAATTATCGATGCTTTAATAAATGATGCTTTGTTTTAACGAGTTCGAAATAATTCCTATCGTGGGAGACGGGAATCGTCTTATTCCGTGCCGTATCGTTTTGCACATACGGAACGCAAAGTTCTTACAAAGATGTGCGTGCTGCGTAAAGAATGTTATTCAGAAGCGGGCTTTTTTTAATAGGAGTAAATAGGACAAATAGAACGGAGTACGGATAGTTGGTGGAGAGTACGAGGGAGTTACACTCGATCGTACATTTTAAACCCAGATTGTAAATTTGAAATTCATGTGAAGTTCGATAATTCCATCGCTATACACGGCTCTGGAAATGTCCCACCCTTGTCACTTGTGAGCTTGACACTGAACAGTATGAGAAGCAGCCGACGCACAGTGAATTACACGCCAACCCCCGTATTGGAAGAATTTTCAATACACAGCCAACCCCCGTATTGGGAGTATTTTCAAACACAATGCATTGCGTGTTTTGTTAGAGTAAAGTATTTTTGTTGAACCTTCAAAGTTTTCTTATTTAATAGATCAGATCAAGCTCACAAGAGAGTAAGGCTGTAACCTACTGCATACATGTGTGTTGTACGTTGTAGTTTAATCAAGCAAATCTAAATATCAGTATGCATGCAATGCACAATGATGTAAAATTTGTTGCTGGATCATCTGTTGTGTTGTCTGTTTTTTAATTTAATTTGCACTTTTTAAATCTAGTGTTAATTTTTATTACTAAATTTTGGGATTTCGGGGGGGTTTGACCCCCTAATTCCCCCCCCCCCCCCCCGGCTACGGCCTTGATCACAACCAACATTTTAGTATTTAGTGAAACCCCCCAATGGGCGTATAGAGTTCATCGTAGCACGTCCGTCAGAATGGAAATTCATTGTCGTGATACCAGTTGACTTCGCCATCTAGTTTGTAGCTGTGTCAATTTTGTACGCTAACGTCTGAATATCGTTGCAGGGCGTCGTGGAAGGTGTAGGAGGAGTGTTTACCAAGCCCATTTCAGGAGCTAAAGAAGAAGGTGTCGAAGGTTTCTTCAAGGGTGTCGGTAAAGGGATGATGGGGCTGGTGACACGACCTACAGCCGGAGTCGTTGATTTCGCAAGCGGATCTTTCAACGCTGTAAAAAGGTAACGTTTCAGTTGGTTTTGCAATGAAGCAGTATACACACGCGCACTGGCACCCGTATTTGAGTAAAATATGGAACGGAAGAAATGTAACCAAATTTTAATTTTTTATTAAATACATTACGTGGCACATTAAGCAGCACTGAAATTGTGATAGTTTTAAATTTTTTACGTTTAGACAAATATAGACATAGACATAGACATTCTTTATTTGCACAATACATTTTTTTTTTTTTATGTTTATGTACATACAAAACAGGTGCATCGTCACTTATACAAACATAGTAAAAATGAACAATTTCCTTCAAGAAGAGGAAAATCAGTTCCAAACAAACTGGTCATACAAATAAGGGACTGTCAAAATATTCCTTTAATGAATAGAAAGCTCTGCTAATAAGCTCACTCTTTAGTTTTTCCTTAAATAATTTTACGCCCATGGACTTATAAGAACTAGGTAATGCATTGTACAATTTCAATCCTGCATATAAAGGGCTTTTTTCATATAGAGTTAAACGATGGTTAGGTAATCTAAAACCATATCCATTCCGTGTTCTATAATTGTGTTGGAATCTGTATAAGTCCGGTAATTCATTCTTTATAGAGTGTACATAACTCAAAGTTTCATAAATATATATTCCTATCAGTGTTAAAATTTTTAAGTTTTTAAAATGTGTTTTACAAGAGCTTTGTGGGTGGGAATTGGTCATGATACGTAAAACCCTTTTTTGCAATCTGAAAACCGCACCAATGTTAGTCGCCTGTCCCCACAAAACAATGCTATATCTCAGAATTGACTCTACATACGCATAATACACTACTTTAATACAAAGTTAAAGTAAGCTGAAAATTTTAGTTTTTAAGACACACATGTTCTCTATGTCCTCCATCAAGTTTTAGGCAACTCTCGTAGCGTTGTTGAAGTTCTTCCAACATGTTAGCCCAGAGGAGAAGAGAACGGCAGGCTGCTGGTTCCCCCCACTGCCTCTCTCGCCGTCGGTCGCAAATTTACGAGTTTCACTCTATGTGCGGAAGCATTTTTAACATACTTTATCAACCTTGTTCAAAAATCTAAGATGTACGAACGGTAGGTTTTATTGTCTACTTTCAGAATCCGTTCGGTTATTTAAATCAGGGCATTACGCAAGAGTTTAAAGAATTTATACTGCAATTGTGCAAAAACTATTAACACGACAAATTCCATCTTCCGCCTGTTTGAAGTACACATAATAAGCGATCATTTTCCGAAAGATCTGCCCTTAATATTGTAAATTAACAAAAGATATGAATTTTTGAAAAATGGTCTTAAAATATCAACGAAAAACCAAAAGAAATACTAATTTTTTGTTACTTAAACAAATTTTTTTTGTTTACATTTTGTTTGTAAAAAATGTGCTAAACAAAATGCGCTTACCTGATAGTTTTTTGTATTTTACGTACCTATCTGCTACCCTTTAAGTCACTGTGATTGTCGCATGCTGTTAAATTCAATTACCTTTTTTTACTCTATTTGCTGGGCTATGTTGGTGAAAACGAGTTGCTGCGCACTTCTAACATATCTAGTTATTTCTCTGTGATTGTAGTCATTGCCACATTTCGGAAAATGCTTTCCTTAACCCTTTGAGGTCTCATTAAATATGATCCTGATGCTCCCCAAGATGTAATTAATTTTGGACTTTTTAGCAGTAAAATTGTATATCACAATATCGTACACATTAAACCTGTTCTATTTCTTATGATTCAATAAACTTGTTTTCTTACTTGAACGTATCTAAAAAGCTTCAAAAAAAGTACTTGCCCTATATTTATTTGAAAATAAGTAGGCCTATTGGTATAATTGTGTTACATTTTAAAAAAAAACGTATTATGAATGAAAATCTGAAATTCATAAGCTTATACTTCGACATAAAAACATTATATAACAATAAAATTGTTTACACAATCAAAATATAAAATATAAAAGTCTAGTCCTTCCTATAATATAAGTTAGGCTACTTGAAATTTTTGCGAGTGTGATATTTCTGGAAGAACTTGAAACAGGACTAAGCCTAGAGTCATCACCAGTATCGTCTTCAATATCACTTTCAAAGTCACTAATAAATGTCAGTCTCATTATTGTTTTCAACAGCTCTTCCAACACTCACTTTACTAACATTAATATCCGATTCTTCATATAATAATTCATTTTCAATAGCTTTTTTATAAAGAACACCAAGAATTCAACATGTTTACAACTAACAAACGTAGTCTGCTAAGAACAGACTACAACAGCTGATAAAACTAATTTTAATTATTTTTCACAGCCTTATACATTTAAGAACCATGAATATGTTTGTCTGGAATAGCATCAAAAGTATCATAAAGTCGAAAATGACAAACATAGAGTGAATAAAGCTTCTAAAATTGGAAAGAAATTTATCTACGTTGCTGTCGAGTATAACTCGACATGTGAGCGTTCAGCGGAAAAGGGGCGTGTCGATGTATACTCGACTTGCGACCGCAAAGGGTTAATCGATCTCCAGAGAAAACTTGTTGTTTGCTTGTTGACAAAACCGTTTGGGTGGACAATACATGACTCTGATTTGAAACCCTTAGATTGTGTAGCAGTCCAGGTTTTCGTAGTTAATTGACAACAGTGAGGCACAGTAAACTACTTTCAGGTTGACCAGTTTGTACTCCATACGCTAATCCACCAAGGTTTTTGAAACATTCTTCTCAAAGATGTATTACCTATGTTTATTTTTAAAGATGTCCGGTGAATGCTTCTTTGCGGAGAATAGGATTGCTGAAAAAGTCTACCGTGTTTCTCAATTGTAGTGACGGTTTTTGGACACCCTGCGTACTCTTTCAGGGTGGCCAGCGACCGGGAATTCCGGGAAAATCGGGAATTATGCGTGAATTTTTAACGCCGGGAAAAAACCTGGAATTATGCGTGAATTTTGTGTTGCTGCCGGGAGAAACAAAAATATATTTCCTTGTGGTATTTTAAAGATGGGGTAAAACGCAAATGTTTCTAATTTTACAATTCATGTCTTCAAATGACTTACGCCGCGCCGAAAGTAGACGTTAAACTGTGCGCGTGCATCCGAACAAAGAACATCGCAAAACATCGCATCGTCTATGATTGAAACAAGCTAGGGATGAGCATCGATAGTTAAAACATTGAAGTTCATGTTCACCATCGACTTGACAATAATATCAACCTGAAAACATCGATGTATTTTAACGGTAAACATCGATGTATATTTAAAAAAGTAATCGTTTCAGAAAACCTAATAACCTTATTTTAGTTAAAAGAATGTTGATTTCCATTGCTCCTTAGTTTTGAGTTACAAGACATACGCCTTACCGAATAACATCACTGTGCTTTGTAAATTTCTGAAAAAGAGTTAGTTGCTGGTTAAAATTTATGACATTTAATAAATACTGTATTTATTATTTATCTATAAAATGTATTTAAACTTAGTTCGTTAAAAGTTTACTTAGGCCTAAGACAATAATTCCTGAGGTGAAAGAAACAATAATAATCAAAGTAACAGAGTTAACTAATTTATACAAAACGTAAATATTACATTTATATAAGATGTTGACTTGTTACTGAAAGCAATATTTTGTCAATTAATTAATTCTTAATTAATGTTGAACTCAATATGTCAATTCATGATTAATTTATCAAAACAAATGCACAAAAAATACTGTAAATATTTAAAAACATCGATGTCGGGAAAATCATCGATGTAGCAAAATTATCGGTTGATTTCCATCGATGTAAAAAACATCGGTGCTCAACCCTAAACCAAGTCCAGTTCGTTAGTTGTCCAAAACTACTAACGTCTACGGCAGCTTTGAGATCTTGCTAAAAAGCTGACCTACTACTGAAAAGACTAGAAAGTTTCAGTGTTTATAGGCCTATGCACTGTAAATATTTACTGTACTACTTTCGACATTTGTATTGGTGTGAAAAGGTTGCAATTCAGCTCTAATTGTTAGAAGTCGGTAAACAAAACCCCTTTGATATCCTTGCTTGGTATTCTTTTTGATGTTGTTAACTAATAATTGTTATTATATTCTATAAGATAATACTAAAGACAATAATAAAAGGGCTAACCTTTTAATGAAACTTGCATTAAGAGTTTAAATAAATTATATTAAAAATGGCCTAGATTGAAGTGGATACAATTATTTGACCTGTTATAAAGTGTACAAATCAGGATTTATAATGTTTTTGTTTAAAAGTGACGTCTAATAAATGGCTTGACACTTAATGAATTAAACGGTTGGTTTGGAAATTAAATTTGGCTTCTCCATCTGATTTGACTTTAAATATGCCTATAAAGTTATATTTAGTTAGCCTATACATATACATATAGGGGGCCTACAGACTCTGCAGTAATTAATTACTAAGCCGATTCTGTTAACAGTTATGTTTTTTTGTTTTATGTCAAATCAGACCTACTCAGAAACAGTTTAGATTGTTTTACAAATTTAATATAGGTCGAACTTGTATTCTTCCTTGCTGTCCTGTACAAAATTATAAATAAATAAACACAACATACAATAGGCAACAACGAAAATTGCCCACAACGTTCCCATTCGTTTGAATCGTTTCTACAAATTCTTTCGTAGGGGAGTAACAACAGCGTTCAAGGTTACAGAATCCGGCATCAGGTTGGGTTCTTAGGCTAGGTATTAACTCATGCGGCAGTGTTTTTTTTAGAACATTGTGTATCAGTATCCAAGTCACTACTTAAAGTAAAAATTATTATATTTACCTTCGTATTTCCGTCGTGTGACTTCCTTTATATATTATGGCAACGCGTTTCGGAATCTATGTTCCATCGTCTGGCTTCTCTGAAGATCAGGTCGTCATATATTACATTAAAAACATTTCACAAACACAAACACACATGTCATTTAACAAAAACATATATAAAGCGAGGAATCGGTGCGCACTGACAGTTTGATTGTGCTTTGTGGTAGCAAAATGGAACCAGTTTGTATTCTCTATTTTGCGTGTTAGACTGTAAAAATACGCTAAAAATCTATTTAAATTTAACTAAACTAAAAAACAATTAAATTCATGAAATGTATAAGGCAATCAACTCCATTTTCACAGCCCAA
>JAGFPH010011526.1:17339-28124 GCA_018207615.1 Philaenus spumarius | reverse complement strand
GACTCCAAGAGGTCATCTTTCCTGCTGATATTCGCTAATAATATTCAATGGGAGGTAGAGAGTTATCATTGAAAAACTACACTCATGAAAAATAAATGGTGTTGAACGTTGTGACTGCAAATTCAACTTCACAACTTTCTGCAGCCTCAAAGGGTAGTTGGATGATCCATTCTCGGCCATGAAGTAAAAATATAAAAAAATCCCGGTTCCCTTTTTACCGAAGCTGGGGAGAGAACTTCCACACACCTCAAGGGCGCCTTTGTAAGATAACCTGGTCGGTTGCACCCCTTCCCATTTCAAACTGTTAAGGGGATTCCCTACTGAAAATAGGGGCTTTCTATAATAGGCCTTTCTTAGTTATAAACCCTTTTTTTACATTCATTAGAACCTAAAAAAAGCTGTTTACACTTATAGGAATAAGCAACAAATAAATTTTACATACCTTTTTGAG
Source organism: Philaenus spumarius (assembly GCA_018207615.1). Taxonomy (NCBI): domain Eukaryota; kingdom Metazoa; phylum Arthropoda; class Insecta; order Hemiptera; family Aphrophoridae; genus Philaenus; species Philaenus spumarius. The sequence continues at coordinate 27,673 of JAGFPH010011526.1, read as the reverse complement.
ATTTTTTTAGGCAAAAAATATGTTTTTTTAAATCTCTTATAACTTGTTTACTACTAAACCAACTTGGCCGTTTGACATCATGTTTTAAAGTATATAAAAAGCACTAACTTTTTGTTTATAGTCATATTCTTACCACTAAAAGTTTAGTAATTATGACCTTACAAAAAAATATATATATAAAACCAATTTGTAATTAAAAATTTAAAAAAATACTTATGTATTTGTCCTAGAGGAATAAAAATACCAAAAAAGTTGCATTATAAGCTACTAAAGATGTGATAAAAATTTCATCACTGTAGCTTTATCAGTTAAAAAGTTATAAGAACTTTTGTGTAAAAAATATCAATATTGAAACGTTGTGGGAAATCGCGTTTAAAGATTAGTTATTTTAGCAGTCATAGAGGGGAATAACTTGCACAACCAGTATTTATAGTCAAGATATGTTTTACTTACATATTGGAGGCATTGAAAGCCCTAATAAAAAACATTGTTGTCCTTCTTTGCAATTACTTTAAAAAAATAGAAAAGTATATTAGTCCAAATAGCAAACATAAAGAAGTTCAACTCGACCAATGTAGGTGCGCGCATTGCTTTGAATACATTTTTCACACTGATACAAAGAACGTTTGTGACACAAGGTTATGTTTTTCTTAAACCTTATAAACGATAGAATCAGGAAAAACAGAAATTTTTTATTTATTTTTTTTTTAATGTTAATTTTTTAGTAGGGAATATAACACTATTAAAATAAATAACTTATTATTTTTAAACACTCTTAGCTTGTTCGGAAGATGTCCATACAAAACTTCAGCTTTAAAATAAGAATTAGCCTAAGAAAACTTGTTTGAACGAATCCTGAAGAAATTTGAAGAAAAGCGTAAAATGTTCATGAACAACTTTTTCGAAGGTTTTTACAAATAATTGTCTTGCACTCGGTACTGTGTGCCTTAAAAAACTATGAAAAGCCTAGATCGTGTAAAAAAGTACGGCTCTTTTGCAGCGCAGCTTTTAGTAGTGCTTCCTGAATTGGATTAAAAGGCACTAGAATCGAATTAAAAGCCCGCCCTAACCTAATAACCGTGCCCCCCCCCCCCCCCCCCCCCCCTATGTAATTACTGGCGATACTCGTAGTATTAGAGTTTGAATTCGTGGAAATTTAGAACGTCACTAAATGGACTGAAAACCTAAATTAATTTTCTAGTTTTCTTTTTGTTTCAGTTCATTTCATCGAACTTTACCTACTCCTAGGTAATCATCGTATTAATAAGTAGAGGCTCCCCCCCCCCTCTAGCTTGGCCCAGCAACCCCGGCGAAGCAAATGCAAAACAGATTATTGTGTACTCTGATTTTTTCAATGAAATTACGATCCAACGGTGACCTATACATAGCCTAAGACAGAGGTCGAAATAGACACGACCATTTACAATAATTCGAATTGCTGCATGTGTTGTAATTTCACCATTAATATTTAAATAATCAACATTTCAAACAAGTTTTGATATTACCAACCAAAGGAAACATTACAATATGTAATACCAGATGTTTGACTTCTCATACAGTAAGTCTTTTGTTTGCTTTTACCTAATCTAAAACAAATTTTCACTTGTGAAAAATAATTACCTTATTCTAAATTTGCCAAATTGGTTGCAAATAAACGTGTTTTGGTTCATTATAGGAGTAACCTAAAATTGTGTTACGTTTTTATCCAAATCAGCTGTTTTATTTATAATATATTATAACAACACATGTTTGAATTTAATTATGACACAGTAAGAAGTTTGTTATTTGTTCGTGTTTGTTTTTAGTTTCTTAATCGAACCTAAACAAGCTGTTGGTTGCGAATGATAATAAACTGATTATAAATTTTCCAAGTTGGTTGCTATGGTAATGAATGTAAACAAACTTGTGTTGCTAAGCATTTTGATCCGAACAGAGGTTTTATCTGTTGCAGGGTTTGGAATGAACTCCAGAATGTTCACTATTTTTAGCGAATTTCCGTAGGAAAAATGAGCTATTGCTGTGGCCCTTATGGTAGGACCAAGGTCGAGAGTAGTAAATGAGCATCAATCATGGTCCCCAGAACAAATTTTGGGGTGTCGTTAAAAATCATATATATGTATGTATGTATATGTGTTCGCACTCTAGTGGCCGCTTTTTAAGTCCGATTTGGTTCAAATTTGGTACACATGTTTTTGTCTACGTCGCTCGGACGAGTTCGTTAAAAAAATCAAAAAACCGGAAGCACGTTTTTTGACCGAAAGTAACACTTTTTTGAGATTTTTCCTACGAGAATGAAATTTCTTTATAGGTTTTTTTTACAAATGTAAATGTAGGATGTTATTCTGCACATTTTTTATTTATGCGACCTCATAGCTCACTTAGTTTGCCCAAAATCTATCAAAACGTAAAATACCATAAGTACCCGGTTCACAGCCATGTGATGGATTTTACCGTGGGGTTGGCGTGCGAAGCACGCAATGCTTTGTGTGTTGAAGGTACTCCAAATATGTTCTATGGCGTGCGAAGCACGTAATGCTTTGTGTATTGAAGATACTCCCATTACTGGGGTTGGCGTGCGAAGCACGCAATGTATTGTATATTTAAAACACTCCCAATATGCGGAATGGCGTGCGAACCATTTTGCAGCTATTCAATTCCGTCGTGAATAGACCTATTTGCCAAATTGTTGGTTGAATCCCTAAAACATAGGCCTATAAACTTAATTTTGGAAATTTGGCTCACGTCAGTGGTTCAGCTGGGTGGTCGAATTATTAAACTTAAAAATGTAAATGTTGCAAAGTCCTTTCTTAGAGTGCTTATATGGAACCCACAAGAGTATTCACTACAATTTTAGTATTTGTATTTTAAGTAGATTTTATCTACTTACAAGTAGATTTTATATTTTTATATTTTATATTTATTTAGAATAGATTTTATCTATACTATACAAGTAAGTCAAGTCAAAGCCACGTATATAACATCTGTGGTCTGACTAAAACGTTTGGTGAATGGTATGATAGAAACAGAATGTACATTAGAAATACCTTTATTGGCCTTCAAAATACTCTCCACCAGACACAACGCACTTCTCACAACGTTCATATAGCGCTTCAAAACTGTTAGAGGAGTCTTCGTGTAGAATCGTTTTCAGAAATGCCGTCACTCGGTTCTGAATCTCTTCGACGTCCGCAAACCGTGATTCCTTTAAGGCCTTCTTAAGACGTGGGAACAAAAAAAAAAATCAGCAGGCGCCGGATCTGGAGAAGGTGGGTGTTGCAAAACTGTCACGCAACGCTGAGTCAAAAAATTGGTGTACAATGATGCTGGTATGCGATGGTGCATTGTCGTGCAACAACATCAAATTTCAGGTCTGGAACATTTGTGGCCTAAGTTTGAGAACCTGAAAACAGAATGCGGCATGCACAGTTTAGTCAGCAGGAACGAATTCCTGATTGATCCCTTCTTTGTCAAAAAATGTGATCAACATGGTCTTCACTTTGGATTTTTCCACGTTGCTTTTTGTTTGTAGTGGGGAAGAAGGTGACCGCGATTCCATTGTCTTTTCGTTTCGGGGTCGTACTGGTAACTCCAAATCTTGTCTCCTCTGGCAATGGAACCCGGAAAAGTCGGATCCCGGACACAGTTATCGATGAAATCGCCATTGGCCTCAAAACGTTTTGCTTTTTGAGCATCTGTTTTGAGCGGCACAAATCGTGAACAAATCTTGCGTTCGCCCAAATTCTTCATGGACGATGGTCCCCACTGTGTCTTTGCTATTACCCACTTCTTCTGCTATTAACCAATGAGTCAATAGCCGATCTTTTGTTCGCTCGCACACGTCCAATGAATTTACTGCGTCCTGCTTGTGGATGGTTGTCCCGAACGCGGTTCGTCCTCCACCGTTTCTTTGCCAGCGAGAAAGCGTACAAACCATTCGTACACACATTTTCTACTCACAGCATCCTGCCCGTACACTTGCACCGACATCTCTTGCCGTTTTACCTCAATTGAAGCAGAACTTAATGTTGTGTCGTTTCTCCATGACTTTTCGACGCACACTCCAAGGAACACTATTGCAATGACTGTAAAAATACAAGCCTCGCGCAATTCCCGACAGATGGCAGGTCCAGATATGTTCATGTACAGTGACAAGATAGAGACAGTGTGGCCAAGTGAGGTCTTGTTTCCTATTGGTCAAGATGTCGGCAGCCATGTTTTTCCTAAATTCGTATCTGTTTACATTACATTCATTCACGTTCACATATTCTAAAAGCGACTTTACCGATTTTTTAACAGGTATTTGTTAGTTTTTACTTTAACATAAACGTAATAGTTATTTTAAAGGTATTTGTGTTGAAGTATGTGATATTGCATCAAATTAATAAGGAAATGACAACAGATTAGGCTACTCCCGCCACTCTACGGAATCGTTTCAGCGCGAATATTTCAGAAGTAAGTACATACCAAAAGTCTTTTATTTACAACATTTTAAAAAGTTCATAACATAGGCTAATCCTTTTTATCAATAGAAAAGATAAATGCAATAAATATTAGTACTACCCAATTTTAAGAACTGTTTTTGGCCCAAACCTATAATTTCGTCCGTGTTAGGCCTACGTTTGTTTATAGTTTTCAAATTAAATTGTCATCGTTATTTTTTCTTTCTTTTAGTCTTGGTGAAGGTACAATCTAAGGCAAGAATCACATTAATAAGTAGGCCTAACTGAAATAATGAGGGAAATTAATAATGAAACCTGTTTTTCGGCTTTGAATAACTTAAACTTGAAAATCTTGAATTGCCTAACCTCAAAATCAAAGAATTGTAATTTCGATGTTAAATTGTTGATAGAGACATTAATTTTATTATTAGCTTTCAATTGAAATAGAAATAAATTAGTTAGTTAGGAAAGTTTTAATTGCTTCGCTTATTTAAAAAAAATCAGATGGAAATAAATGCATTGTAAAAATTTGAAAGTGTAACTTTGAAAATATTTAATTTGTCAAATTTATTCATTAATAAAAAAAGGCTAATTAACAACAGGATAATAATTTTGCATTTTGATTTAGGCCTATTCGTTGTTTTATTTTTCGTTTTGTTTTACTTTGAATTTTTGATATTTTAATTTATTCATTAAGTTAGGAAAAATTTCAAATTTAGCTTTAAGAAAATCATTTTTAAGATTTTGCTTTTCAAACTGAATTGAAACCTAAAATCAGTAAATACATATTTCATAATTAACTTGCCACAAAACTTTAACTCTGGGGAATTGTAAGCAACAAAATTGTTGTTTAAAATTTATGGCGCATTTGTTATGTATGTTTATTTTTTATTGAATTTTGCATTTGTGAATATTTATAGGCCTATGTGTTTTCAGCTCAGCGATTTACAAAACACTTTCTTATCCCCTATTTGTTACATTACCAGTTAGAAACTTTTACCAACTCACAAACACAGACAAAAGCAACCCCTCGTAATACATTGTACTCTCATTACACAAACCTGATATAGCTTTATTAGTTTGTAATTAACGTCAGTAGGCTACTCAACTATCCGCATAGACTAGTAAAAAATGTGATAGTAGGTTCAAAATCATTATTTTTATAGGTTATTTCATTTTAAACAACTTATCTGCTTTCCAACTACTTTTTTACATTTAAAAAGTTGTTTACGAGGCCTTTATGAAATAAAACAAAAGGTTTTATAAATATTTTTAAAATAAATTACATTATACTTAATGGCAGATAACATTACTTTTAGGAAAAACATGGCGGCCGCTTTCATGTGGCCACACTGTCTCTATCTAGTCACTGTATGTTCATGCCTGCGCACGCGTTGGCCATATTAGACCATTCACTGAATTAGACAGACCTCGAATAACTATTAATACGATTATACCGTCATGTATATGGTTTTAATATCAAGGAAACCTAAACAAGATCTAACTCTTCTCTCAACGCCTGAATCGTTATAAGTTTGAAAAATATAACGGATCGTATGAGTACATTAAAGTAGCCACGCTCTGGATATTTTAAAACTTTCCAACCCCTTTTCTAATGCACCAGAGTTAAAGTTGTTCGTAAATAAAGTTTTACAAACAACAATAAGTGCTCCATAATTTATTGGAGCGTAGAAATGAGGTCTCTTCAAAGTGTAAGTTAGTTTTACGAACCGTAGCTCATTGAACTACTCCTTTTTCTTTTCACTCTCTGGTGTTTTTGTAATTTCGAACACAAGAATAATACAAATTATAAAACCAATGTTATTGAGTTCACCGTAGTAAGTTGAGCAAATTTCCAAAATTTAGTTAATATGTATCAGGGTTTCAACCATTTGGGAAATTGGTCTACTCACGAAAGCTGTGAATAGCTGGCTACGTTTACGAAATAAAGGTCTATAAGTATAATTTGCTTGCACCTCAGCCTCCAACTCCGGCTCACGCGCTTTTCCGCTCCGATCGCAGCGGAAAACTAGTTTCGCGAGTTTGTATCCCGTCCGTCGGCCTCTTCACACGTCCACTGCTAAAGACGCACATGTCAGCTTGACACTGAACACTAAGAGAAGCGGCCAACGCACAGTGCATTGCACGCCAACCCCCATATTGGGAGTATTTTCAATACACAATGCATTGCGTGCATCGCACGCCAACCCCCATATTAGGAGTACTTTCAATACACAGTGTATTGCGTGCTTCGCACGCCTACCCCCGTATTAGGAGTATTTTCAATACACGGTGTATTGCGTGCTTCGCACGCCTACCCCCGTATTGGGAGTATTTTCAATACACAGCGCATTGCGTGCTTCGCACGTCTACCCCCGTATTAGGAGTATTTTCAATACACAGTGCATTGCTTGCTTCGCACGTCTACCCCCGTATTGGGAGTATTTTCAATACACAGTACATTACGTGCTTCGCACGTCTACCCCCGTATTAGGAGTATTTTCAATACACATTGCATTGCTTGCTTCGCACGCAATTCCATATTAGGAGTATTTTCAATACACAGTGCATTTCTTGCTTAGCACGCAACCCCATATTAGGAGTATTTTCAATACACAGTGCATTTCTTGCTTAGCACGCAACCCCATATTAGGAGTTTTTTTTAATACACCATGCATTGCGTGCTTCGCACGCCAACTCCCATTTTAGGAGTATTTTACATACACAGTGCATTGCGTGCTTCGCACGCCTACCCCCGTATTGGGAGTATTTTCAATACACAGTGCATTACGTGCTTCGCACGTCTACCCCCGTATTAGGAGTATTTTCAATACACAGTGCATTGCTTGCTTCGCACGCCAACTTCCGTAATGGGAGAATTTTCAATTCACAGAGCATTTCGTCCGCAATGGTCGTCCGCTTTAAGATATTAGTGATTATTACGTAGAAAGGTTCAAAAATAAAAAATAAGGTTTGTATTTCTACTCATTTAGGCTGCATATATAAAAAATAAAAGGTCAGATCCTAGCGTATGAAGTACGAAATATGCGTTGCAGTGAACGTGTTACCAGAAGCTGCCAATAGGTAACATCCCCAAGTGTATTTGAACCGCGTACTTTTATGGTATTTAAAGTTTTGATCAATTTTTAGGGAACCGGACGTGTTATTAGGTTGTGTAAAATACAAAATGTGCAGAATAACAATCTCCTATACAGACTGATTGATTTAAGTGTGTCAGTTGTTTCTCTTCAAATCTATAAGAGCTATAATACATTTTTTTAATTGTAACTGCCCTTGATATTTAATTCTGTTTAATTTGGTGATTTTTTAAATTTTTATCTTACCCACCATTTTTCGATATTCAGTATAACGAAACCCCCAATAATTGTTATATGGACCAGGATCAGTGCTCATTTACTACTCCCGACATTATTTCTCACCATAAGTCACCGCAATAGCTCGTCTTTTCTGTGTGGGGTTTTATTTAACATACATAACGTAGGATATTACTGTATACTGCACATTTTATTTTTTCACACGACTTTATAGTTCGCTTGGTTCCCCAAAATCGTTAAAAACGTTAAACGCTATAAATGTACCCGGACAAAATCCTCGCCATATCTTCTGATAAGAGGCCGACTAATTTCGCAACTGTACAGTAAAACTCCAATTATGCTAACTCCAACTATCCGAATCGCTTTCAGAATTTCAGGTTAAAAAATTAAGACGGGAACGTACTGCGATTTGCAAAATATTGATTCTGCCTACGCGAGCTATTGAAACTATTGAAACAACCCCTTTTTGGCCAAAAATCCCCAACAATCAGTTATTATTATTATTAATAGCTAAACGAGAATTTTTTCAAAGATACGGTTTTTTGCATATAGTAGGGTACTTTATACATACACACAGACATAAAAAAAAACTTTTTTGGACTCAGGGGTCCCAAAACGGATTTTCCACAAAAATCTCAACATCGATTTTTTTTGCGATCACTATAGTTTTTCTGTACTATAGTATAGTGAGAAAGTAAAAGTAATAAAAGCAGTTTATTTTGCCAATGTCAGTTCTCAGTTAAGATATGGGGTGGCATTCTTCGGGAACTCTGTTAAATCAATCAAATTATTTCATTTAAGAAAACAATTTTACGATCAATATTTCAATTAAATTATGCACGCAATGCATTGTGTATTGAAATTACTCCCAATCCTAAATAATAACCTGTCAAAAATGGTATAAAATAGTTCTGTCGAGCCGTATTGAGCTTTAGAGAAGTGAAGTATTTATGTAATTTCCAATGGATTTCTCGCGCGGTATCATTCGATCGATTTACAAAATTACAATTTTAAAACGATGGTTACATATGTAAATATACGTTTTTCAAAACATTTTTAAACACAAAAATTAAAGTTTGAAACTATTACAAAATAAGCGGGACATTTTTTTTCTGCACTTAAAAATGCTGCAAGAAACTGCCATAGAGAAAAATACATTGCATGGTATACATTAGCGGCAGCTATGGTACCAGGTACAACGTACCATGAGGAAAATATCTTCGAACTTTAAAGAAGGGTAATTGTTGTGTTACAAATTGATGGGGTGTGTGATCAGAACTATATATTAGTTATATTAATTATTAGAGTTAGTATGTTTAGTGTAAAGATATTACTTTGCGTAAGACAGATGGAGGTAAACAAGGAAGCATAATAAGGAAGGATGAGCTTGGCGGAAGTGTTTTTGTGTTGCAAGTAAGAACAGTGTAGTTTGTCAACACGGAAGTTAGATGGGTTATATAAGCATAACCCTAATCTAGATCCGAGGCAAGTCTGTTAAAGTGTGGGGCCGGTAGCTAGGCCAGTCTGTTAAAGTGTGGGGCCGGAAAGCTAGGCCAGTTAGCTAGGGACGTTTGGCCGGGACTTGGCCAAGTATTGTGATTGAGAAGCTAAGGGTTGGAAGCTGGACAACACGAGACAAGTCATCACTACGAGCAGTCTACACGAGATAGAAGGACGAAACCGGTTCTGCAATAGAACGAGATTTGAGTGAGTCACAGAATACTTAGTCTATTAATATCACATTGAGTTTGGAGTCAAAAGATTAACGGGAAAGTTTAATTAAAGTAAATTCAGTAGCTTTGTTTACCTAGTTCTTGTTTCAGTCTGTCATACGAAAGTAGTATCTAGTAAAGGAAATGTATGTAGAGCATAAGTATAGGATAATGTATCAAACCATATTATGTTTATGTTATTGCATTGTACAAATAAATATAGAGAGATAAGTTTTGCCACTGAACCACTGGAATGCATTGTTATTGATCTGTCTCTTTGTTACTAACACAGTAAAGTAGAGTTTGAACCCGGGTGATAAGGGAACTAGAAGTCTCAAACCTATCAGTTGTTAAAATGGATCGCAAGATTCAAACTTTTATCACAGAAGAAAGCTTAGTGCAGCTATATTACACAATTTACTTTGACTTCTAATAATTCGTTCTTGTAAATTATAAAGTTAACTCATCAAACTGACTACAGCATTACAATGCTGTCGCTATCGACGTTTTAAATACATCAGAACTCCAGCTATCCGAACCAATTGGGACCGGACCCAATTCGGATAATCGAAAATTCGGATAATTAGATTTTTTCCGAAAAAAAGGGTCTATTTTAACCTTTTCGGGATCGGCTTCGCGTTTACATACTACGGTCGCGTATACACGTTTTATAACTTTAACGTTTGAATACTATCATCGCGTTAACACGTTTACTGATAAGGACGCATATGTGAGCTTAACACTGAACTATGATAAGCGGCCGAATCACAGTGAATTGCGTGCTTCGCACGCCAACCCCCGTATTGGGAGTATTTTCAATACACAATGCAATGCGTGCTTCGCACGCC
>JAGFPH010011525.1:6130-34161 GCA_018207615.1 Philaenus spumarius | reverse complement strand
GGTTTCTGGTATGTTTGTATCGATTTTAAAACACAAACCATGGCAAATGTTCGAATAATCACTAATAATAAAATATAACTTTTGTTTTCGTTTGCCTCATTTGAAATATAATAAACAATAAATCTTTTTAGAATTGTTAGTCGAACTAAAACAACTTTATTTTTTTATTTCAAATATATGAAGCTTTACTAATAGTTGGTCTAACAACATTAACTCTATCTTCAATAAAATACGCAATTTTACATTAAAAACTAGAAAGCCTAATTGTATGTAAACCATATAAATCTATTTTCCTAACTAGTTCCATTGTCAGATTTCTTAACTTCTTCGAAAATTATGTAATTTTCAGGAAGCTGCTTTTGTAAAAGAAAAATCTCTTTTTTTTCTTAGAGACCAAAAAGCAAAACGGTTTGGTTTAATATAAGATAAAGTCGTATAGGACAATATACAAGCCAACGTACAAATACAAACTAAATCTTGTATTTAGTTCATTCTTCTTAAAAAATTATGTGAAACCATATAGGCTCAGTCTGAACAAAATAACCCCATTAAGTTACGAAATAATTTATTAATTTAGTTAATTCACTGCCCTCTTTTCTCAGGAGGCCAAATAGCATACAGTCCAATTCCAAAAGCATACATTCCAAAAGATACAGTAAATGTACCGAAATATCAATTAACCCAAATTAATTAGTTAAATACAAATATTCTATTTATTTGAGATCTGAGATACTTTATGTTAGTAAAACTTAAATAACCGAATATAACGGAAGGACCAATCAGCCGAAAGTAATGTTTGGATCAGCCCAACTAAAATCTAAAAATCTAACACAAGCACAGCACCCAACCAAGAAAACTGGCTGAAGTTCGAGTTGTTAGTCAACTTCGTGTGTAGTATTATTATTAAATATGAACAGTATTTATTATTTTAATTTTTAATAGTTTAGATACAAAATCCTATTAGGTTTTTATTTTATAAACTTTATTTTAAAACTTCTTTTACTCGTTGTTTTATTCTAAACAAGTTCGGTAAGTTGTAGTATAATTCTACTTGAAATATGTATGTTTTGATTAACTACAAGAAGTCCAATAATCAAATTTCAAAATGTAAATTTCAAAAACAATTAGTGCTATGATTCACCCTTTCTGGTGAACCATATTGTTTAGTTTATTTTAAATAAATATGATTTTCATGTTCCTAGCTATTCCCAGGGTTGAGTTGAAATTTAAAATTAAATATCTATAGGTTGCTTTTTCAACATGAAATTAAAGCGAACAAATTGCACCAATTAATAATCTGATTAATCTTCTTGAGTTACTGTTCAGACTTTTAATTAGTATTTAATTTTCTGGTTGATCAACAACATTAGACTAATGCGAACTCCATGTTATGAAATAGAAGCATACGATTGATCGGATCACGTATACTGCCTAGTCTGTGAGAGTGGCAACGTTGTCAGGTTGCCATACATTGTTGTTAACACGTCATGCATTGTTAGCTAAGAGCCAAATCATGTTAAGCTGGTTTAGTTATAAAACACACTAAAACAGGATAGTGAAACTTGCTTTACAAATTGTACATTGTATAATTATTTTTTATGAATAGGCTTATTGTATGTTCTAAATATAATTTTTTTTGTTTTAAATACAAAATTATAAAAGAGCACCATGTCATGTTCATTGTTGTTGCAGTTAACATTATTTTACAGAAGAAACAACAGGTATCACATCTCCTGTATTCGTAAACAATCTTTGTTCAGGGTTCATGTTTTCTTTTGAAATTAATTGCAACATAAATTGATTATATTTTATTTTTAAGTTTCGCAATGCATGTAGTTTTATTCAGCAGTCATTTTTTTAATGGTATTCAGAATTAATGTTTAGTCTCAATACCACGACTACATTGCTCAAGTAATTAAATAACAGGTATATTAAATATTACCGATATAGTCATAACATAAATAAACCTGGCCAAACAATATGATTTGTTATATAAATGTGTAATTGCCTAACTAATAAATAGCAATTGGTTTGCGTGTTATTCTAGTAAATATTTAATTCCTTAGAAAAAATTATTATTCTGTCAAATGTATTTTTTAGAAATACCTTGCAGTGAGAATAGCTCAACTAGCGTAGCAGTCATGCATGGACTCAGCAGTAGTTTTTGGAGCAAATCCAGTTTGATTAAGCATTTTTCTGTATATTAATCAACTCCTATATCTCAACTGTATATATCTCAAAATTCAAGATTGTATTTTATCAACAATCTAGGTATTGCATGTGCATGTCAACATTTGATTAATAAGAAAAAAATAAACAAACATTTAATTTAGTATTTTAAAGAAAAAAAGCAATGTAAAATTGTAAATATTATTTGAATTATATTTGTTCTTACTAAATTATAATAGATATAATCTTACTTAAAAAAAAAGAAACGATGGTGTAAAGAACTGATTGTATCTGCAGGTTAAAAAAATGTAGTGTAATATTAATTGCTAGTTGAACTAAAATAAATACTGATATAAATGTACTCAGATAATGCAAAAATTAAAATTAAAAACACCATAATTTTTAAATGTGTCTACTAGTTAGACAATTATATAGCCTGGTATTTTTAGGCTTCTTTAATGAGCACTTAAAATTTTAAGCTGACAATAAAGTGTTTAATTGTTTGCTCAAACAGCCTTGGTTTTATCCAGGATTGTTTCAATAATCCTATGCGGTCGTATTGAAAAAAACCAAATGGAACTAAACAAAGTTAACATTAGAGTTTGCAACTATAGATTACTAGGAAATACTAAAACTATATTCAAAATGTAATAGTTAATAATAATTTAATTTACTTCTCATTATAACATCTTGTTTATTAGATGAATGTTTTTTTTTTTTTGTAATAATGATAGTTATTTTTGAAAAAACTTTTGATCGTAGGGGTTTACTTGCCACTTTCTTAGCTTCATAATTTATATCTAATTCAAAATTCACTAAAGTAAGCTCACTAAGTAAAACTTTGCATAGTTTTGTATCGGAACTGTTTTAATGAACCTTCATCTGATTGTTTTAGCAGACAATTGCACATTTTCTGATTAACCTCAATTTTATTTGCATTCGTTACAGTAAAAAATAGCATACAGAATTGTACACCCTGAAAATATCATACAGATTAGAAAGTGAGATATTATCATTTTGCAACTACTCTTGTGCATTGCAAAGTTGCGGTGTTTTTCACTAAAGCCACATTTAACCTACAACATAAATAACCACTTGATAATATTTAACTACCGTTAAGATTTAGCTGTAACAAATGGCATAAACCATAGGTTTGAGTAATATTTATTTTTGATTAAATCATCCATGTATAGAAATCATTTTTTTATGTATGATAATAATACTTTATACTATTGATGTGTTTAAAACTGTTCAACGTATACATTTTACTAAAACATAACTAAGATTTCTTTTCTGAACAATACCAACATAACTTCAATCAATGTGTGCCACTTTCTATACACTATCATAATAGTGCCAATAGTCGAATAGTCCTAACTATGTTATATAGGCTTAGTCGAATAGTCCAGATATATAGGCTTAATCACGTTTTGTCGCAGTAGACTGGTTTCACCATTTACCACATTGTTGTAACCAGCCGATGTGTTACACTTCCCACAATTCTCACGGCTCCCAATTACATTTCACCAGTGCTAATTAATTAGTTGAGCATCATTAAATCAATCAATTGTACTGCATAAAATAATATGTGTTTCGTAGTCTCTAGTGACCTAATTTCGAATTGATGGTACCACTGACGCTTTACGCAATAATTATGACGTCATACATTTTTATTCGACGTTTTAATAACATTCAAATTATAAAATATTTGTGTACCATTTATAAAGCATAGGAAATGTCTTAATAATGTCAACCATTTATAAAACTAATGGAAAACTAAGAGAAGTTATATTTTTTTTAAATAATAGATAAAATTACAAAAATATAATATCTAGTCGTTATCTTGCAGTACAACCTCAGGCCATTTAAATTACATACATGTTATTACACAATTTTCTTCATTAGAAACCAATCAAAATATTTTAAACAATTAGTTTTTCAGTTTTAATAAATTTCAGTTAACTTCATACGTCTGTTCTTGTATTAAATTATTTTTTAACAAAAAAAAAATACATTTCTACATATCTTTGTTTGGTTTTTATTCAACTTTTTTAGTTAAATTCGAAACCATATTTAATTTTATTTGTTAATATTAATGACTATTTGATTGTAATAATAAGAATTTATCCAAGCCAAAATCCATTTCAGGTAGTTTTTTTTTTTTTTTGTTGGATCTGAATCATGGTTGGTGTTTTTGGTAGATTAATTAATTCTAATTATTATCTAAATTAGTTTAGTTTAGTACAGAATAGACGACCGCCCGAATTACATGTTCGACCGGAGCGGCAATAATAAACCTTCTCGTTGACCAACATAACGATTCGCTGTACTATAATGTACCTTTATATGTCTTAGTGTGTCGGTTTTTGTAATAATTTGTGATGCCTTTTTCCCTATAGGGAAATTCTTTCACATTCACAAAATAAAATGTTTGCCTCGGATACTCCTCGGAATAGCTGGGTTTCGTTCCAGGGGTCAAGGATGGAGGGGGTAAGGAGATGGCTCAGTGCGGCCTAATCCTAGAGAAGAGCTCTTATGGTATTAGGACCAAATTCATCACAGCCGAAGAAGTGGGGGTAGGGAAGGGATAGTACGATGCGGACGTTATCAAATTGCTTGCCACGCCTATACCCTATGCTGTCTCAAAAACTCTTGTATGTGGGTTCTCACCACACATACCCCTAAGACAACAAACTATACTTGTGAGTTTACACCACACATACACCCTAAGACAGCAAACTACAATCATATTGTATGTGAGTTTGCACCACACATACACCCTAAAGCAACGAACGACAATTGTATGCGAGTTTGCACCACACATACAGCCTAAGACAGCAAACTACAATCGTATTGTATGTGAGTTTACACCACACATACACCCTAAAGCAACGAACGACAATTGTATGCGAGTTTGCACCACACATACAGCCTAAGACAGCAAACTACAACTGTATGTGAGTTTGCACCACACATACACCCTAAAATTCTAAAGATCGTTTCGTTCAAACCAGTATTAAAATTTGGTAGGACTAATGTAGGCCTAATATACGCAGCCTAACTGCTCAACATATAGATCTATTCCGTCAACGAAATCCCTTTAAATATTACTAACCAGGCGACGCTTTTAAACATACAGGTTATCCAAAGGTCGTAGGCCTAACGTAGGCCTAACAGGCTTAGGTTGCTCTTAGACGGCTTCACAACGTCCTCACCTGCCCACTAACTTAATTGAAATGCAACTCTTAAAATCTTCAACCCTTTAGGCAATTAATCCGTAAACTAATTAGGCCTAATGTAGGCCTAATATACGCAACCTAACCTCGCAACATATATCTCTATTCTGTTAATGAAATAACTTTAAATATTACTAACCAGGCGACGCTTTTATTCGTACTGGTTATTCAAATCTAGTAGGCCTAATGTAGGCCTAATATATGCAACGCTTCTATAAATATTCCGATAAGTATACCCCGGATGCTATTCACCACCGCTGAACTATAAGCTTTACTAATCTATTGCAAAAAGCGTTTAGCGTGGTTAAATAAATCCACCTTATAATGATAACCCTGCCGGTTACTACCCAAGCCTGTGCTTGAATCCGGGTTTTACACTTACCTCTACTTACTATGATGAGCCAGTTTTCACCAGGCGAGCATCTACCGTTAATTAAAGCTGCTGATTTCCACCTAGCGAGCCAACTCTTACTAGACCAGAGGTACTAGCTGGTTTTCACCAAGCAAGCAAACTCTCCTCTCTGCATTGCATTGCATTGAATGGCTGTTATCTGTAACATATAAGAATTTTGCATCAGGGCAAGCCCTTTGGCGGTTAGTGTGATATATATACATGATTATATAGTGTTATATAGTGTTTAAGTATGGGTGTGTGTGTGTGTGTGTGTAGAGTGTTCTTCATTGTGAGTTGGGTGTATATTTGTGTTTTGATTTAGTGTATTACTTTAGCAGATGCTGGATTAAAGATGTTGGTCGTAGGCGGTAGGCGGGGGTGCTTCTTCTCTTGAGATTAATCGTAGGTGTTGATATGTTGATTTAGAAGATCGTTGAAAAGTTGTAAATGTAAGATTGATAATAAATTGTTTAAGTGTAGAAATTTTGAAAGAATTGCGTATGGTTTCATTTGAAACATACCATGGAGATTGCGATATTTGACGGAGGATGGAGTTCCGGAGGCTTTCAATTTTATTTTGATTAGTTTTAGATGCAAGACTGAACCATGCAGGAGCAGCGTATGAAATTATGGGGCGAATATAAAGTTTGTAAATCATGAGTTTGGTTGAAATGGATAGAGTGCTAGATGAAGAAATGACAGGATAAAGAGCTGTTCTGGTGCGTTTTGACAATGAAATTCTGGTGAGTGTATGTTTGTTAAAATTAATTTTGCTGTCCAATGTTACTCCTAGGTATTTAACTTGATTGCTCCATTTAATTTGCTTGTCGTAGACTTCAAGCGGGGCTAGCTTTTTAAGTTTAGTTGAAAATAAAATAGCTTCGGTTTTGTCTGTGTTTAATTTAATTCGCCAACTATGAAACCAGGGAAGTAATGCGTTGATTTGTCTCTGTAGGTAAATTTTGGCATAATTTGCATTTTTATGTTGGACGTAAAAAAGTGAGTCATCAGCATAAAGGCTAAGATGAATGTGAGGCTGGAGAGGAATGTCATTTGTAAAAAGAAGATATAGTAATGGGCCAAGAACCGACCCTTGAGGAACTCCGGAAAGAATTGGCTTGAGGGTGGAAGAAGCTCCCTCAGTAGAGATGAAGAATAATCTATTTGTGAGATATGATTTAATTAAGTGAATATATGTTAGTGGGAGATTAGTTTGAAGTAATTTATAAAGTAAACCATTATGCCAAACTTTGTCAAAAGCTTTTGAAATGTCAAATAGGACTGCAGCTGTTATAGATTTGGAATTAAAGCCAGAAGATATTTTGTCAATTAATTTTGAAACTTGTAGAGTTGTAGAATGTTGACTACGGAATCCGAATTGTTCGTTTCGGATTTCAGGAATGATATGGGTTTTTAATTTTGAGAGCAGGATTCGTTCGAAAATCTTTGAAAAGGCATGCAGAAGAGAGATGGGTCTGTAATTATCAGGAATAGATGGTTTTTTGTTCGGTTTTAAAATCATTATAATTTTGGCGACTTTCCAGGGAGATGGGAAGTGCTGGAGCTCTATGAATTTGTTAAAGATGTAGGTGAGAAATTCAATAGTGGAAGGAGGCATGTTTTTATTGAAGTGGCGGTGATGTTGTCAGGGCCTGGAGCTTTTCTATTTTTAAGGCAATCTATAAAACTGATGACATCTGAAGGAGAAGCTGGAATGTAGTCAGGATTGGCAATGGGAATGGATAGGCGAAGATTGACATACTGTAATTATTAATATTATCAGTGATAGTTTAATTTAGAGAAGGATTTGGCGAAAATTGCTTTTCCATAGTTTCAGAAAATATACGTGCTTTATCTTCAGGCAAGTATGATGTTCCATTGGAATAAACAATAGGATGGATTGATTTGTTTTTCCTTAGAAGTGCCTTGTTAAGCTTCCAGAGAGAGTTGTCCGCTGGGGTAACTTCTTCCAGGAAGGATTCCCATCTGTTGTTGCGATGCTTCTGTAGGAGGTCCTTAACAGTTTCCGATTTTCTGTTAAATTTGGCCTTATCAGTTGGATCCCTCGTGAATTGCCATCTGCGACGTAATTTCTTCTTTAATTTAATGTTCAAAAGGATGTTAGGTGGGAGAGAGTGAGATTGCTATGATTTGTGAATAATTTGAGACGAGGAGGATAGTGCAATTTGAATATTTGATGTTAGTTTAGTAACTGCATGGTCCAATTGAAGAGGGTTGGTTATATTGTTGGAAGAGAGCGGAAGAGTAGAGCGTTGAAGAGTTTCATAGTATTTTCTCCAGTTAGTGATGGTGTAGGTATTAGGTGATGGAGGTTGCGAGATAGGTGAAGTTGTAAGAGTTAGTAAGACAGGTAGGTGGTCAGAGGATAAATCAAAAATATTTTCGATGTGATAAGGATGGGAAATAAAATTTAGAATTGCAATGTCAAGAACGTCAGGAAGAAATCTGGGGTTAGGGTGAAAATGAGTCGGTTCGTTTGGAGCTGTTACAGCAAACGTGGAGGAATCTTGAAGTAGGTTCAGTAAATTTCCATTTTTGTTGCAAATCCGACTGTTCCACGAAGTATACTTCGCATTTAAATCGCCCATGACAATGGTTGGGATGGTTGGCTCTAGTAAAATTTTGATATCAGCTGTGTTTAAAGGATGGGTGGGTCTATTGTACACAGATACCAGATGAAGAAAGCGAAATGTGGACGATGGTGTGTTCGGTGTAGGTAATTCTGCTTACGATGATATTGTGATTAGGTATTCGTTTGTGAATTAGTATTGCAGTACCGCCACTAGGAGGGTGTCCAGGGGTGGATTTACGATCTGATCTGTAGATGATATAGTTTGAAATGTTGAATTTGAGGAATGGCGAAAGATGGGTTTTACTGATAAGGGCGGCATCAATATCATGTTCTTGAAGGAAGTACTGTAGTTCTACCTTTTTATTTGGCAGACCGTTTGCATTCCACGAGACAATGTTTAGTTGTTTACGCACTCTCCTCTCTGCCTTAGAGCTCCGTCTTTTATAGAGGTCCGCTCTCACTCCCGGCGGGCCGGCCTATATAGTCCCCCCCTACGCACTGCCTCTCTCCGCGTTGCCCCCTCTTTACCGAGAAACAACGCAAGACTAAACATAGGCGTGCGATAGGATTCCTGCTTCTGATTACATTTAATTTAAAACATCGACAAATTTTCCCCTTCTAATTTTGGGACGTTACAAATTTTAATCTGTTTGTTTGTTTCCTGTTTGTAATCCTAATATATGTGACAAATGTTTTAAATGTGCCAAATGTGTAAAGAAGACGATGCCAGAACAGGCGGAAAGTAAGGAACATAATAAGGATCTGAAGATGACGGTGTACCGTTGAAACCGGTAATCCTACAAAGGAAAAATTTGGATTGTTGACGGATGATATATAAGGTAATTAACCTATTATTAATATAAATCAAATATACAATCCAGGAAGCTAAAAAAACAATATGTTTAAGTATAATCTAAAACGTTTTTACGAAACACGTGTTGATAGACAAACCCTTGCAGATAAGTATAGACAAAATGAGAGTGCAAACCTCTCTATTGAAAGAATGCATTAATCTCTTAGTAGACAAATATTGATCCTGTTTCAAATGGTTGTAAATCTTCTAAATATTATAAAAATCTTTTGTCCAAGCCATTTTTATAAAACTAACTACAACATTTAGTGCCATTTTTTTATATACGACCAACCTTTACTTAAAGAAATTTGCCTTTCAACATTTTTGTAAATCGCCATTTACATTTTTGTAAATTTTTTTACATACTACAAAGTATTTTGACTAAAACTCTTTGTTTCATGACTGTGAGCAATTGCTTAATTTTTAGCTTATTCGAACTTCAAAATCTACCTGCTCAATTCAGTAAAACAAAACTTTTACAGCAATCACATAGTTGCTGTGTTAATTTCAGGTACGTGTATGAACTATTTATACTTTGATTATTATAACTCTTGTCATTGATACGTTTCAGTTATTAAAAGTACCGTTTGTTTAAATATGTACTTAAGTTGTACTATATTAGATTTTTAACGTTTGTAATAAATTTAAATTAATAAATGAAGAAACCGACCGGAATACTTAAATGTCCAATCCTTTCATGTCGCTGTCTTACTAAGTGTAGCATTAGTATAAAATGGAATACAGCAAAGAATTGTAGTTACTTCATAAAATTATTTTAGTGTTAGTAAAATTAACAAAATATAGTCTCCCATTTAACTTAATCAGTAGTTTTAGTGCAGTATGGGTACTCAACACCTTTGAGAATAGAATTCGTGTGAGCGAGAGAGAAAATCTAGATTAAGTTAGTCTATAGTTAAATGTCCATGGATTGCACGGCTGCTCTCAATACACTTTTCTGTTATTTGACTGTGTAACGATTATATTAAACACTGCTGAAGATCACGATACTTTCAGCAAGTTGTATGTTTGTATTTTTTCCTTCCTTTTTAGATTGCATTGTTTAAAACTAATTTAACATTGTACTATGAGATTGAAATTAATGAGATTTTAAACGAAATTAATTCATGCTTATAGAGAAATTCTCTTATCAATTAACTTTGGAAAAACAAATCATTATTTTGATTTAAGTATGTGTTCCTTAGTTCTAGGAATCCCAGTTACTTACCATAGATTTTCATTTTGATAAACCAAAAGCAACGCAAGTACTTTGATAAACCGGTCTTAACCAGCTGTTTTACTACCTTAAACTGATTAAGTCGGTAGTATAAAGTAGCCTACCTAATATGAGTTCAAGTTCCTGTTATTTATTTCACAGATTTTTCCAAAAAATAAATCTTCTTTACTAAAACATGAAACATATTTTATCAGTTTTTTTACAAATAAATGTTTTCCTGTTTGTAACTTAAACAAAGGAATCATTAATGGCTGTATTCCATCAAACCGTAGTTAATTTTTTAGAAACTTATCTATCCAATTTACATAAAAACTACAAACATTTGTATCAACAAAGTCAATCAAATTGTGAATATTTAACAATACTTCAAAATTTTCTATGCAAAGAATAATTGTTTAGTAATAAAATCACTCCAATTCGTTATTATTTAATGTATACATTATTTTTTTATTTAATAGCATTAAATCAGTCTTATAAGAAAGAACACCTACACAAACAATTACAATTTCATTATTTAAAAAATTTTAGAGTGTCTTTTAATTCATTTAGGAAGGAAACATTTTAGTAATGAATTAAGCTTTTCTAATCTAACTTAAATTATAAGATCGTTTTATCAGATTTCACTAAAACTTTATAAAAACATTTACAATCAATAAAACTGACGGCAGTTAAAAAAAAAAATTGTAACAAGGAAGTAACAGGATTAGTCAAAATTAAATTAGGGAATTATGTGCGTGTGATTTTATTATATTTGAATTTTTTATTTTAATAGTTTTGAAATTTTAGGATGAATTTAAAAAATCATCAACCAATCCAAAAGGTTTCCAATACATACAGCTTTAACATATATATACTTATAAAAGCCACATACCACTCATTGATTGATTGATTGATTTGATCACAGTTACTCAAAAACCATAACACCTAAGAACTTGAAATTGTATACACATATTGCTCATACGCACTAGAGGCAAACTAAGAGAGATTTTTATAATATTTGGCATTTAAGGGTTGAAACAACCCCTAAAACAATAAACATTGTTTGTTATACTTTCCTTAAAGCTAGAAAGCTGAAATTTTGTACATTTATTTCTTACAAGATACACATAAACAAATAAAACAGTTTTACATTTAATCACGTTCTGCTAAGGGGAGAACATTTATTAACAACCCCTATAACTATAAATATTAGTTTAATACCGCCAAGAAACGTGAAATATTTGGTCATAGGCGATAGAGGAGGACTAAGTTAAGATTTTAAAATATTTGGCCTAGAAGGGTTGAAACATCCCCTAAACAATATATAGTGTTTGTTTACTTTCCTTAAAACTTAAATTCTGTACAATTTTTACGTACTGATAGAGATGAAAAATATTAACAACCCCTAAAAACAATAAATATTAATATTCCTACTTTCCTTAAAACTAGAGAGCAGAAATGTTTTACATTTATTTCTTACACGATACACATAAAAATTAAACCAGTTGTACATTTCGTTACGGGCTGCTAGGTATGAAAATGTGAAAACAACCCCTAAAAGCAATAAATATAAATGTTTATACTTTCCTTAAAGTTAGAGAGCTGAAATTTTGTAAATATGTCTTTCAAGATACATATAAAAAATAAACCAGTTCTACATTTTGTTACTTGCTGCTAAGGGTTGAAAATGTAATAACTAACCCTAAAAACAATAAATATGAACTGGTATTCTTTCCTTAAAACTAGAGAGCTGACATTTGGCACTTATTAATTCATTTGATATTCAGCTAGTTAATGTATTAGATTAAAAGTAACTAATGCATCGTAATGACCATTAACATAACTTATACTTAAACAAGTTTAAATTAATAATTGTTTGTTTTACACCAACAGAAAAAATATAAACACAAAAATAAGACATCTCAAAGTAAATATTTTCACATCATAAACAAATCTACATGTTTTCATTAATGTTATTTTTTCAAATAATCATTTTATTTTAAAAGTCAACATTTAAAATTAATAGGTCTTATGGTTCAGATAAATCCAAAATAGTTTTCACATCTAACCTACAGCCAAACGACATAATGTTTAAGTTTGTTATTTACATATTACGTATACTTCTAAACTGTTTAAATAATAAACATATACCGATACATGTAAAGCAAAGTTTTATTAACTTATTCTCGTTCAACTGACAGTTACAAATGATGTTGATTTTGAAACTAGATGAGAAACGCTTGTAGTAATTTGTTTTATTCTTAGTAAATACTGTAATCAGCAGTATTTTATTTAACTCTGAATATAAGCTTTGCAATCCAGTAATATAGATTACAAAATAAATAGTTGGGAATTACGTATTAGGTGCATGTCGAATGATGTGTTCAAGAATATTTTTCACTAATCACTGTTTTGTCTTGCTTACACAATATTTTGTATTTACAATAAACCAGGTGACATTTTAATTTGTTTATGTTAGCTGGTATGTGATTGGAGAAAAAAATACAGACAAATTTGTAATTCAAGGTTTGTAGCATCCAACACTTAGAAGGTCCGACAGTAAACTGTGAAAACAAAATTTACGACATTATTTAGCTATTTATATACCTAAAGCTATCTACTTATATAAAGCTAGACGGTAACACTGATTCATTGACATTAATTATTTGGCACTTCCCGTAATCGGACCCCCCTCAACCTCATACTTGAATTAAAGCTCTCGACGAGAAACATTTGGAAAAGTTGCCATAATTTAACATTTTTAAATTTTGGAAGCACCTTTTAGACGGGAAAGATTTTTTCGATTTTTTCAATTTCTTCATTTTCCCACTTTGAGCGCGTTTTGTAAGAAAACGGTAAGAGATAGCAAAAAATGTTAAATACAAAAGTTGTAGAAAATTTAATTTCAGACTAACGATTTTTCATCAGATTTAAGATCCAATCATCCATTTAGCCACTATTCATCCGAGAAGGGAAGCTCCGCCCAACGTTCTTAAAGCTAGCCGGTTTCACCGATTCACTGACATTAATTATTAGGCACTTCCCGTAATCGGAACCCCCTCAACCTTATACTTGAATTAAAGCTCTCGACGAGAAACTTTTGGGAAAATTGCCAGAATTTAACAATTTTTAATTTTGGTAGCACCTTTTGGGCGGGAACAATTTTTTAGATTTTTTGAATTTCTTCATTTTCCCACTTTGATTGCGTTTTGTAAGAAAACGGTAAGAGATAGAAAAAAATGTTAAACACAAAAGTTTTAGAAATTTTTATTTCAAACTAACGATTTCCCATCAAATTGAATATCCAATCATCCGTTCAGCCGCTATTAACCCAAGAAGGAGCTCCGCCAAACAATCGTTCAAATTTCCCATGTTAATCTTATGAAGATAATGTTTAATGAGTTTGAGTCAGCTGCCAAATAAAACAGCTGATTTATGCTAGGTCATCTATGTACAAACGAGCCAAAGATTAATGAGATTCTTTATCGAATTTTCCAACTGCGAGCGAAGCGAAGCAGCCATCTGAGGCCGAAGGCCGAGGCGGGGTTGGGACGCGAAGCGTCCAGGGGCAGAGCCCCTAGTTTATTACTCAAAGTTCAACTCGAACATAAATTAAAAACATTACTACAATGTTTTTTTTTGTTGTACCAGATCTCCTGTATATACTACATGAAATGCATATTAAAACAAAAATCGTTAACATTTCTGAAACATACTGCTTATAAAAAAAAAACTTTAATTTATATGACGCATGACATAAATAATATAATACGTATAATTAATAAAGTAAAATTTGAAAGGAAAATAATGAATTTTGTGTTTACTTAAATAATAAATGATCTACATTATACCGTGAAAATAGTTACACTACTTCATAAGTGAAAGTTTATAAAGAAATACATTGAATTAAAGCAGGTTTTTTCATCAAAACAGTAAACACGTGTTTAGCTCTCAGCTTTCAAACGAAATGTTCCTTTCCAACTGAATTAACTCTATCTCTCCTAAGCTTTTCATGAGAACACTTGTTTATTTTCACTTCCCTTTATAAAGGACGGAGAAAGAATTACACTTTGGTCTGTTGGTAAGTGTCGTGTACAAAATGAAAAAGAATTACATTATTTTATATAAAACACGTAATAAAAATTTATGTTTATCTATTTTTTTAAGTTTAACATTTAGTATGTGAATTTTTGTCAGGACTAATCTCTCCAACCAAATGATGGAGGTTATTTTGAACCATTTAATAAAATAGTCGTAGATAAGATTTAAGTTGTGTTTGAGCAAAAAATTATATTTCTTACATATATATTGGGTTTGTTTTAATTAGGATAATAAAACCCCGATTGAAGATTTTTGAAGAACAACAATGCTTTATGTATGACGTCCAATGTAACAATCGCATATTAATATTTACCAAACAATTTATTTATTCTATTGATTTAAATTTTTGCAAAATAAGAGCCTGTAAGTTTAAGTGTGCATCTAGAAGTCCAACACAACAATTCCACTTTTAATTTGATAATAAAGTGATCTAGTTTATGAAGTTTAATTTTTATACAGAATGAGACTAAAAGAATCACTGTATATTTACGACAAACAATATGATAATATTGCAGGTTGCCGTTGATAAAAAAAGATAACATCCAGCGTGGAACAGTGATTAGTGACAAGTCTGTTACAATTATTGTAACTAATAAATCCCTACTGGAGCGCGTAGAATTTCGATGTACTACAATTTACTTCAACATCCCCAAAAGCTAGGCATTTAATAAATTTATTTGCCACTAAGGGTTTCCATTATCAAACTAAAAGCTCTAGATATACAATCTTGGCAATATTTAAAAGATTTACAAAAATGTCGAGCTGGCAATATTGTGTCTAGTAAGGAAACAATGATTTTTGTGTTGTTCTGTTACCTCATTTTGATCATTCCTTATATTAAATGTTTTTAAATTCAAAACTTTGAACATATTTACTGTACACTGGTTTTCCCTCTTTGCTGATGTTAAACAAAATGTTTTGGTTTTATTTAAAAGATTTAAAATTATTTTGAACCGAACTAAATTGTGTTCAATATTATTTTCTACGACATAGTTATGTCACCCTTAACTGTAAAAGATGGTCTTACTTTAACTTACTTTAAAGTACCTCATTTGTAATCTATAATAAAGAGGTAAAGTTTGTTTGTCTGTTTGTTTGTATGTAGGGGCTAATCTCTGGAACTACTGAACCGATTGAAAAAATAGTAAAAAACTACAGTTTCCCTGAGTAACATAGGCTTTAACTCATTTTGATAAAACACTTTTTTATTTCAATATTTGTAAATTTAGTAGGAAGATTTTTAGGTTAGGCCTAGATTGATGAACCATCACATGTATTTACATTTATTACCATAGCAAACAATTGAATAAAATAACAGATAAAACAGCTGTTTGCTCCAATATTTCCATTAACAGCTGATTTCATTTTAGCAATTATTTCAATTACTAACTTTTAGGTTAGGTTTTTATTAAAGTGTAGACCTGAGCCTTGCTGGTTCTTTTAACCTTTATTATAACTGCTGATATAAATTGTACGAAATAATTTGATTTGGACATTTAACTTTATTTACCATCTTAGCTTTAGGGTTATAACTAATAATATTGTAAAGACGTAAAATTGTTTTTTTTTTATTTGTTTGTATATAGTGGGTAATCTATGGAACTACTGAACTGATTGAGAAAATAGTTTTGCTAATAAAAAGCGTCACTATCCTTGAGTAACATATGCTAGAATTAATTTTGATTTAAGAGCTAAAACAACCCCTAATACAATATATATTAATTAATTGCTATACTTTCGTGAAATTTTTTAAATTTATTTCTTACAAGATACATGGAAAAAGTAAACTATATTTGTATTTTGCCGCGTGCTGCTAAGGGGTAAAAATGTGATAACCCCTAAAACAATAAAAAATAACTATTATATTTTCTTTAAAGTTAGTAAGCTGAAAATTTGTAAATTTATTTCTTACAACATACATAAAAAAAGTATAATAGATTGAAATTTTGTCACGTGCTGCTAAGGGGTGAAAATGTAACAAAAATGTTGATTGTTATACTTTCCATAAAGCTAGAGAATAAACACTTAATACATTAAGGAATTTAAAAATAAAAAAATAAACACTATGTTAAATTCCAACTAAAATAAATAAGACAAATTAGAATTTAATAGTAGGGTCTATTTATATAAAATAACCTGTTTGTGTTTGCTTCGACTCGAGTCACCGTGGAGGTTGGTAAGCGAAGCGAGCTGGGGGCGGAGCCCTCTAGTAGTTTATAAAGCTGTAGAGAAACCACTAACCATTTAGAAATAATGGAAACACAATGTAGCCTACTCTATATACTTTTCTTTGTGTAACTATTACAATCAAATGTAAATAGATCAATAAGTTTAATTTACTTAAACGAATAAATATATTTTAGATACTATCTACGTTTATAATCATTTAAAAGTTTTAATGTTTACATGTCAAATGTGAGATCTGAAGTTAATAAAATACACCTTTAGCTTTCTCTATATGCACATATTAAATTCAGAAGAAATGTATTAACAAATAATATTCCAGGAAATAAAAAATAGTATTTTTTTTTTTTTTTTGTATACTGCTTGGTTAGAAAGAGTTAGAAATAATAGCAAAAAAACAAACACCTTTTGTGTTGGAATAAGGTATCCTATGTATATTCGTTATTCGAATGAAAAATAATTAAACCATTTTTGGGATCATTGTTTTCAACAAAATTACAAGCTATCCGAGGAAAAGCTACCAACGAGAATATATTGCTGCTATTGTAAATATATTGAACAAAAATGTGTGTGTATGCGGATGTATGTACAAACCTCAAACTAAGCAGTATAAAATTAAAATCTTAAATATTGTAGAATATTTCAGTTATATATTTGTTTTACTGTCTGTCAAGAAGTTTCATCATATTGCAATTTATGTTAGTTTTACTAACGCTGTACTTGTTTATATGCATAATCAATCCTTAGGAAAGAAACCCTTAAGAACAGGATATATATAATACTTTCAATAAAGTCAATGCAAATAAATGCTATTGATTATATGATTATGACTGTCAGAAACTGTTTGGTGGGATAATTAGATTTTATCATAGATGGTATAAACACAAACAATGTTTAGAAAAACATAAATGGATATAATTCAATGTTCACTAAATACGTTCATAACTGAACGTAAATTACATTATACATACAAATTATATTGTATATTTATTTTGTAAGTGACAGTGGGCGTTCAAAGTATTCTGCTTCACAAAAACAGGATGTAGTTAGTGATTTTAGTGGCAGTATGACAAAGGTAAATGCTCAAAGCGCTTTTAGGTATGTAATCGCATTACTTCAATTACCTAGACCCATTACAACCCGTTCTGTGACGCAGTAATTGATTGGATTGCCTTGTAAGTGGCAATAATATAATAGAGACACTAAATTGACTTATAATTATTACAAAGCTCGTAAGATTACAAATAATATTTATGTGAAATAATATAAGTTTTAAACCTTATATGTTATAAGAAATATATAACCTTTATAACATAGTTAATAAATATAAATGTATGCGATTTAAGGGCATTTTATATCTAACTAGCTGACCCGTGCGAAACATTCGCATTCTAACTTACTTAAATGCCACTTAATTAAAGTACACACCGTATATTTAGCATCGTATAGTGCGTGTAGTGCATATTTAGTGCGTCATGGGCATAGGTGAGGGTTGAAGTGAAGAATAGAGGTCTTTAAATTGTATATTATTTATTTTTTAAACATAAATTTAAGGTATTTACATAGTGTTTACAGGACCTCTTTGAATACTATGTTTGAAGTTACGATATGGTCATCTGTGATTGTTTGTTGGTGTACAACTTACTTGATCTTACATCACTGTTACTTTCGGATTCTTTAATTCTTTTTCTTTCTTTTTTTTCGTATAGTTGTATTTTGTATATTTTTTTGGTGTAGCGATTAAAGAAAGCGTTAAATTGATGCATCATTCATGTAATTTGATGATGGATTAAGGAAGTTATGGCGTACCGACAAAAAAAATGGCCTTGAGAAATAATATATGTGATTACGTATTAGGTTGTTTTGCAAATATAAAAATATACAAAGACAAAATGTTAAAGGATATCTACATACAGCTGATATAAAGAAATACAACAAGCAAAGGTACTGCCAAACAATAATCATTACAAATAAAATTAGAATCAAAATTCTCTTACTAATTTCCTTAAAACTTTACAAAAAGCAAGAAGCAAATAACTCGTTAGGGGTGTACCTAAAATTTTTCTGTGATTTGGTTATTATTTTTTGATCAAGTTGAGAATGCTGATAAAGTTTAAAAGAAATCATAATCTCAATTAATAATCAAGTAACTTTAGGTAATATCTCCACTACAATCTCGGTCTTCATATTATAGTTTACATTGCTATTTGAATGTTAAAATCACCTTTGTCTAGTGAAAAATTGTTGGTATATATGAAAATTAAAGTTGCGCATATAATGAAAACAATTCCGCCTGGTAGACTAACCATACGTTCGAATTGGCATTTACTCTGTGCGGACTGTGGGCTTGGATTACGGCGGTAAAATTAACTTGTGTAAAATAAAGTTTTAGAAGCAATGAAACAGACCGTCGTCATTACTTTTGCAAGTAGTTAGGACTTGCCACCCTCAATCACTATCAGAGGTCTATGAACACATTTAATTGCAACTATGCAGAGTGGTATCACTTCAATGTACAAGTTCCAATTGCTTAAAACTTAGATATATTAACATTGATCTCAGTAGTTGTGAGCCTCGTATAGTGATATTTAGCAGGAAGATTTAAACAAATTTCTGTATCATTGTATATTATTATTGTAATAAGTACAAGTATTATGTCTAACTATACGGTCAAAAGTGAGTCCAAATAACATATCACCAAAGCTCTCAAATACGGATATCCATGAAATAAAGAATTGTCACAATTATAAAACAAACAAAAACTTATTCTACTCAGTCTTAGTACAAAACAATTTTGATTCCAAAAATAATCACAAGAAACGTGCCCTCGCCTTATTTTGTCGCAATGGTTAGATCGTCTCTCCTGGACGCACATCTCGGCTGACGTTTAATATGCGGTTTCACCGATATCTTTTCAGGGTTATAACTCTGTAAGGATAAAATTTCGTAAAAGTTTTAAATAAAAATTAAATGGAACCTTTTAGGTTCTTAAACTTCCTCGCAAGAGGATTTGGTTTAGTTTTAGAGCTGGATAATAATGAAAAAATTATATATTTTTTATTAAAATATTCATGTAAATGGGGTGTTCCTTTAAATATTTATTGTTCCTTTAATATTGTAAAAGGACAATAAACTTATGCATGCGATTAAGTTTTTTGTAGGTTTTTTATGTTTGTTATTGCCACAGTACGTAGTATTCTTGGGAGTTAAGTGTATTTCTTAATAAAATAGAAAACTATAAAAAATAAATGATTATAAATATTTCAACAATCAAAGTACTGGACTGGTATAACCTAAAGTGGAGGTACTGCAAAAATGTTGTACAAGTAACATACAAAATTGATAGTTAACGTGTGTTTATTAACCACACATAAATGACAGAAAATTGTTTATATAAATTGTAAAAATTTTTCAGTTTATTTGAAAGAAAAAGTCAAAATTACTGAATAATTTCAACGCAACATGGTGAACTGCAGAGGAAAATGAAGTTAACATGATAAGTGAAGACATCAAATTTTCCATTGTGCGACATATGTTTTTTTGCTTAACAAAGTATGTTACTTTCTAACAAAATTACAGTTAATGCAGTAGTTTAATTTATTTTTTATAATTGAATTATAAAAACCCACCAGCACTTATCTCTGTAGATTGTAAGTTTTTTATAACAGCTACAGAGTTGTGCTCTGCATTACGTATTGCGTTATCATTAATAATGTATATGAAAATAGTCTTCGTAAAATGTGAATGGTAAAGCTTCATTTAACAAAAACATATTATCCTAGACATGAGATATGATTTGTGTTCACAGGGTGTGATAGTATCCACCCTGTATGATAGTATACAGATCATGAACGATATTCTTAATAATTAACATTGATTTTACATATATAACTTTTAACATTATAGAAATATTGCATAAAAACCAAATTGTAAGAAACTTCGTGTTTTATCGAAGAAACAGTGCATACTTTAAGGGTTTAATTCCGTTGATTTTTTTTTACCTTACAGCTGAATGGAATATCGGTTACACGAGGGGAAATTAATTCTACCAATTACTTTCAATAATAATAAATGGTTAAAAGGTTAAAAACTCTGTTTAGTCTTAATAATTTTAAATATTCTTTTCATTGAGGTTTATTCATATTATTAGTACAAACCATCTATGGTAAATCAATACAGACATGGTCTAATAAGTAGTCCTTGTTTTCGAATTATTAAACCTTATCCTAAACAATAAACTAAATAAATAAATTACTGTGGTAATTATTTATTGTTAATGTGATTTAAAGTTTTATTTTAAGTAATGTTATAGACTTACAGGAACTATAAGTTATTCCTGTGTATATATATTGAATCGCACCTTTACATATATATATTACCAGACATATTATATATATGTACGCACCTGCAACCAACTATCAAGATAAAATAGGGATATAATTCAGAATATTTAATATGAATTTTTCAAACCTTACGAAAATGTTAATTGTTTTTTTTTTAAATTACGCATTAAAGTAAAGTAAAAATGTTTAATGATTTGAAATGATAAAATTCTGCAACATCATGTAAGGCATATTTTTGTAAATAAAATCAATATTTGTTCCCAAAATCAAAGAAATATAAAAATAACTTATATAGCTGTGTGATCAAAACGGAAAATTAAACATGAGATTTCCATAAATAAATATTAAAATTAAAAAAAGTAATATTTGTTCTTATCAGTTATCTTTAATAACGTAACTAGACATTTAATTATTCCTTTAACATAATTGAATCATAGAAATAATAATAATATAAAAACAGATTATACACTATATTATTTAAAATATATTTGCCAACTACATTATTTATGTACATTATAACATCAAATGATTAATTTGAATCGGGCTTGTACATACAAACTTTAAATGGGAATACAAGGGTATGAAAAGGTTAATTTTATATTTTTCGTAAGTACAATACTAAAATCTATTAAGCAAAATCAGCATTGAAGGAAGAGTTATGGTATTATATATATAAAGAAACTAAGGAAGCAGAAATCACCGCCCAACTGTATTTGTAAGGAACAGATTGCATCATAGGAAGAACTCAGACAGCAGAGGGGTTGTCCTTTTTTACGCTTTCTATGTTTCGATGTTTCTGCATCTCATTTGAAAAAGGGATTTTGTAAAAAGCACAAGTCCTAACCCAGTTTACTTGTTTCCAGATCCTTATATCTTTCAAGAGAAAGGTAAGGTCTTATATTGATGACCAAGTCATACAAGTATTAAAGTACCACTGAAACCATATGCATATAGATATATATGAAGTTGTTAGTGCTCAAACATTGTTTGATCTAATTATGCATTACGATTTAAATTCGTGCTATGACGTGTAAAAAGGCATCTTGCTAGTGTGAATATATAAGAAATATTTTCAACCTAAAGGTTTTATTAATACTATTTGTAGACTGCATTATCTGGCTAAGGAAGGAGAAACTGCCAAGTCCTAACTAGACAAATGTTTGCGCACAACCTCAATCTCGCCTTATAGTTAAAGGCATGCTTCTTGCTCGTTTTCAGTCAATTAATCATAATTTTTTTTAACTGTTGCCCCGTAATCTAATCTAGAAAAGAATTTAGTGTCCAAACTTAAAAAACATTGTTTCTAAGCAAGAATTATTTAATAAAATTGTATAAATAGTTGTTAAACACATTAGTTAAAATAAAATTATATAAAAGCAATCTCATTATTGTAGTTCCTCTATTTACTGTAAGTTGCATAACCATTAAGAACATACTGGCTTTTAGATTTATACTTAGAGTTGACTTTCTTTAGAATTTTGAGAACTTGTTTTAATTAACTTTCTGTTAAAATCTTGTTAATTAATTGCGGAACTAAATAAAGTTATCACTAAGCCTTGTTTAACTACGCCTTAAATAAACAGCTTTTAAAATTGAGCCTGTGTTACAGTTAAATTCTACATAGATTTTTTGTTTAGCTTGATAAAGTCGACGATAATATTGTCAATCAGTAATTTTTTGTATTACAAAAGCAGGATTTAGAAAACGTAAACTAATTATTGTAGGCCTAAAGATGAAATTATAATTATGTCGTAACAATAACAGAACATATTCAAGTATTAATTTTACATCCCGTGTTGTACCTGCTTTTGTGTTAGAAGAATAGCTACAATATTTGCTGCCAATATAATTTATAATTTCTGTTATTAAAATAACAGTTAAATGTATGACAACAAAATACTAATGAGAGTACAATACAGGTTGAAAATAAATACCTTAATTTACTTCTTAGTGCAATAAACTGTTAAAAACATAAAAAAGACAATACGTTTACATATTATTGAAATACAACATTGCTTTTTTTAAGTGTTAATCAATTAAAGCAGCTATATAGTTGTAATTATTCTAAATTGTGTTTTCTTTCTTTTTTTCACAACACCAGCAATACATTATATTATTTAAAAAGTTGTTGATACTAACAATATTGTTTTTTTCATGCTTACTTCCAATAAATCATAAAATCTAACTCATGATTTATACAGTCAAACTCTTTGTTGATTCCCACTATTCACCACTCCTTATAAACTGATCTTTTTCAAAACTATAATATTTTAATACCCACTTTCTATTGGAGTATTCCACTCTTAGATGGTTGACTCGACATATCAATCCATTTAGTAGTTTTAGATTAGATGGAACGAACATATATACGAATTAATACCGTACTCCTCATATACTAAAACTGTATGGAAAAGGATTTTATTCATATTTCACTAAGAGAGTTCTCACAACTAGATTCCTGGTGTATTGCTTTCACTCAACTTTCTAATGGGACGTGAAAAAGTGTGGACTAGATAAAAGCTTTTGCTGTGGAGTTATTCAGTATGAAAGGAATATTACGATTAAAACCCTACGACGTATTATTTCTTCTGGGATAAACGTGTTTCCTTAGGGCAAAAATTAAATAAAGTAAATTATTTTTTATTCGTAAAAGAATAGGGCGATTTTTTTTTAACTAACACGTGTTTTATTTCATTCAATATAACATTTGGGAAACCAAGAAAATTTCAGACCTGTGTATAGGGCGACATTGGCCATTGAGATGCAACATTGTATGTATGGCATAGTTGAAATACTTGTTTCCATACAGGTAAGTAAATTAACTTCATTCGTTATCGACATGGCAGATTGCAACCACGTTCGTTGTGCTGTTTCTTGTATTTTTTTATTTTTTTTATTCACAGAAAGTAATAGTTCAGTCGAAAATTATTGTCGTATGACAATAGAGTGTCACTCAGTTAAAGGTTTACGGGGAAATGCATAAATATCGTGTTAACTAAGAAGACATAACACTCTCCAGGCATAGATTTGTTGCGACAGAAGAGTCAATTACTGCAGTTTTAATTACAACTTCGCTTTGTCAACTTGGGCACTGAAACGTTTTCGTTTAAATATTTTTAAAGGATCATGGTGAGAAGCCAAACAAATTTCCAATCAAGTCGAAGAAATTCTCGTTTTGGCACAAAAAGAATCCTGCTTATATGTATTATATAATTAGACAACTTAAGGTAATACTACCTCTAATATATATAAGTATTTAAAAAAGTATAACACCAAACAAATCTAGTATAAATATACATTTCATCTGGTATATGACCCCATATTTCAGTAATTTATCAATCTTGGCAAAATTTTAATAGTGGTTATTGTTTATAAATAAAGTTGAAGCAAAGCTTTTCGGGATTGAAAATATTACATTAGCCTATAGAAAATAATTATATTAAAATAAAAACAATAATTAAATTGCAAATAATATAGTCCTGTTACAAAAAACTAAATGCAGTATATGACACATAAATGACTTAATTTCAAATGTGTATATTTAACACGAACACATGCATTAAGGATGCATTATGGAATTTAAAAAATATCTTTTTCATAAAAATGTACTGTTCACTAAAGAATTTAGTTTTATTGCGCTAGTGTAATCTTTCAGAGTAGACATGAAGCAATGATTACATAGTATAAAACCTAGATAGGCTATGGGAGACGATCGGTGACGCCTACCCGTAAGCGGGAACCCACACCAAGATGGCGGCGCCGAGCATGACACACCCTAGTACCGAGCGCTTTTGGTGATTTATCTTTCCAATGCTGTAGTATCTTAAATAGTTTTATTAAGAAAATATTTCTAAAAGATTGATTTAGATAACTGATTAAAATTATAGAACCTATTTTTTCACAAGGAATGAAACATGGTCTAGCCTATAGGTTCATTGTGTTTTTGTGTTAAAGTTTGTGGAGTGTTTGTGTATAATTTATAGTTTTTTGACGCGCATTAAACAAATTCAAATCATTTTTTTAAATTTGTTTATAAACGGTTTGAAAATGCGTGAAAAAATAGGCGAAACGTACGTCACCTTATAGAAAGTGATCAAAACAGGACTACGAGTAGTACAAGGAATTAAGGTATTTATGTAAATATATCCAGTCCAGTAAGGCAAAAAACAAAAATAAATCATACAATTTATTATGCACACTGTACATGTTCTAAAATGTATTCTATCTGATGAAGCTACTTCAGTAAAGAGTTAAGCAATGTTTGATTGCAAAATAATACAAGCCTATTTTATTGGTGAGCTTTTTTTAACTTTAAATAAACGAATGCACTCAGCTATAATAAACTTTGGGTTGTTTTTAATTCACAAGTTCACGTTTAATCTCATTCAAACAGAATATATAATTAAGTGACGTAGTAAATAAATTACCAGATAGGGTTAAAATAAAAAGTTAAAACTAAAGTTACGTGAATATAGGAAGCCAAAGGTTTTAATGTTGTATTTGGTTACTAAAGCAACTGAATTAATTAAAAAAAAAACTGAATGGTAACAAAATACTACAGAGTAGTTGGTAGGAAAAGCACATGTATGTGATGGTTTTAACAGAATAAAACAAACATTTTAAAAATCTAATAAATATACAGTATGGCTGAAGTAATTTGATTCTGTTATGTAAATATACATTTAAATTAATCACAGATACAGATAAGTAGGTATAAGGGATTATAATTTATATATCAAGTTAAAATTTGTGATTATATTAGGTATTGTAAGTCGCATAACTCGTAAATAATTCAAATAAAATAAACTAATTTCAAATGATAATATGTAAAAGTAATAACCGAAATTGTAAAACTGAATAAAAATTTAATGATTTAAAGTGGGTTGTATTAAAAATTAAAAACAGAACCAAGTATTTTTTTACGCTACAAAATGCCAAATATCTTGAGAATTGAAAAAGTGGAAAACATAAAAACTGATTTGTTATTGTTAAAGATATATAAGACTCATAAAGAAATAATGAATTTCTTTTTCAGTATCCAGGACACTTAATTGATTAAAAATGACAACAACAAGGTAAGAAACTTTATTTTTCATTAAAAAAAATATAAATTTGTTGGTACTTTCAAATATA
Source organism: Philaenus spumarius (assembly GCA_018207615.1). Classification (NCBI taxonomy): domain Eukaryota; kingdom Metazoa; phylum Arthropoda; class Insecta; order Hemiptera; family Aphrophoridae; genus Philaenus; species Philaenus spumarius. The sequence goes on along the minus strand of JAGFPH010011525.1, from coordinate 7,942 downwards.
AATAACTCGAGAACAAAAAAATGTAGCATACAAATTAGATTCAGATTTAAGTAGAATCAGAAGAACCATACCTACAGGATTTTTTTTCTTATTAAAATTGATCCATTGGTTATAGAGTTATGGCAATTTGGGAAAAAAATAAAATATTAATGGATTTCCAGATTTTACCAGTTTGTGTGGGCAGAACCTTGGCTCAGGAGAAAGTCAAAATATTGTTGCAGTCATACGTTGCCAATATTAAACTTTTTTTAAACAAAAGAATGATATTTAAAAGAAAACATAATTAGGAAAATTTAAGGTTAAAAGTAGAAGAAATATATAGAGAAAGGATTAGAAGCTAATTAAGAGGTTTAAAGTAATACCTTAAAACAATAGAGAAGTTAAAAAAAGCTGCCAAAATGTACGGAAATTGGTAGGGCTGTTTCTCAAACCAGTTGTATTGTTCCATGACAACAAGGATGTTCCCCGGTAACTTGAGAATGGCTGAATAGCCGAAACGGCCGTCGTTTTTTTAATACGACAAATGACTACTGCCGAAGGTAAGTTGTTAACATTATATTAAATTATATTTGCTTTCTGAGTGGGCATTCGTGTTCTCCGTTGTTATTGCTTTACAGTTTATTAGGCCCTTTACTTATTATACTTAAAAATTTAAATAAAAAATCTGGAAATTGGTTGACCGTGCAGGCCAACCCTAGAACTTCCCGCTTAGTTTGAATTTTAAACGCTTAAAATGAGTTTTTTTGTTAAAATACCAAAAAACGAAAATTTGTGAATTTTTAAACAACGATAACTTTTGAATGCGTCGTTCGATTTTCATTTTAAAAAAAGCATTCTACGCAGTTTTTAAAGAACAAAAAGAAAATGTACAGGTTTATATTGATTGGTTGAGAAATCTGGAAGATATGTTAAAAAAATACCAAAAATTACCAAAAAACTAAAATTTTTGAATTTTTAAACAACGATAACTTTTGAATGCGTCGTTCGATTTTCATTTTTTAAAAAGCATTCTACGCAGTTTTTAAAGCACAAAAAGAAAATGTACAGGTTTAAATTGATTGATTGAGAAATCTGGAAGATATGTTAAAAAAATACCAAAAAACGAAAATTTGTGAATTTTTAAACAACGATAACTTTTGAATGCGTCGTCCGATTTTCATTTTCAAAAAAGCAGTCGACGCAGTTTTTTAAGCACAAAAAATGTATACATGGTTTTATTATGATTTTTTCGCACGCTTTAAAGTTATTTTTAAAAAACATAAAAATTCAAAAAAAATTTAGGTTATTTTTTTAAATTTCTTCGGATTGGCTCGATGGATTAACTCTCAAATCTAATCAGATCTAAGTTTTGATACACCCTTTCGAATTACATGTCGTAGAATTCAATCGGTTGATTCGTTTTTGAGAAACTGTACGACAAAAATTTATTTACACACATACATCCACACACACACACACACACACACCCCTGTTTGTATGAGGACCTCTCTTTTCTATCACTTGTTAAATAACATGAAAGCGAGGACCTACCAACTCTGTACAGTCAAGCGAGGTCTTTTTACGTTTTTATTTTTTTAAGGCAGTCAAAAATGTATGATTACCGTAAATGACCACTTATATGTATACCTTATAATAAAAGGATATGGATGCAATTTTTTAAATCCAATTTGGCCTTATTTTAAAATCTCCCGCATACAACACGAAAGCGAGGTCCCTAAACACATATATGTTCAATAACGAACAACCGAGGTCTTGCTGTCTACCGGTTTGTAACATGAAACCGAGGTCTTAACGCACTCGTATGTTTAATAA